>JAIPMN010005023.1:0-22032 GCA_020650975.1 Apostichopus californicus
TCTGAAGAAGATCCTGCTAGGATCGAAACGTCAGGCCAACTTACTTTTACACATTCTCTTACACAGGCTCTCTAGTGGATAAGCAGTTTGCTAACAGTTCTATTTTATTATGATTTTCTAATGGAAGAATCGCAGGAATGAAGTGAATGCGTCTACTGACTGAGAATGGATCAGAACGGTTACAAATTTACAAATCTTTGTATGGGGATGTTAACAAAAGCAAGTCATTGTTCATAAGCTGTTTCAGTCCTGTGATTCCTATTCCTTTCCGACATCAGGGATGCTTAGTGTCATATATAGATACATGTAAGGCTGCAAGTCACCGATATTCTGAGACTCAACCTGTTCAAAGTGGTAAGCACCAGGAAATTGTCCATATATGGGCAAAACAGAAATAGAAATTCATAACGAAATTGAGATCCACGTTAGACCAATTCTAGACACGTGAGGTGATAGGATGAGAAGGTTGAGAAATGACTGGTTGTTACTTGCTGCTTAATAGGGAACCATTTGACTACTTAGACACGGCAAAGAAAATAATTGTAAGGTTATCGGTAGACAGGTAAGCAAGATATCAAAGTCAACCTTTATACGGGTCGACGTGCGAGATAGCATCAAAATTAATTCAATGAGTACAAAACTTCCATTTATTTTAAATAGATTGTAGATGTACAAATTGTGTAAACCTAGCCTCATGAACTGTAACTGTAAGTACGGTACGCCCCTAACACCTTGCTAAAGTCAAACAATTTGAGAAAACTTTATGATCGATAAAAAAACATTATCAAGCCATCAAGTATCTAAACTCTGCTCACTTGGTGATCTTGATTTTGCCCTTCAGGTCGGAATGCATAAAAAATGGAGATGCATCAAACCTGCGCTGTGTTATTTGGCTTAACGGTGCGTGCCGGATTGGCGTGCGCAATACGATACATTCGTAGCAGACGATCGGAGTCACTACCTGGTGAGTGTGTATTAATCTTGTTGTTCAAGGTTTCGGGCTTACGCTAACCGAGGTTGACAAGAGGAGACGAGATGCACAGTTAGCGTCAAACGGTCACCACGACGATCTAGTCAAGACGTTTACAAAGACGAAAATACCATCCCCCAGCCCTCCCATAGACCGCATTCCAAAAATCACTGCACTTCTGGAGTCTAGAGGAGTTTGTCACAGGTTTCAGTTTGGGCTTTAAGTAGTGTCGACACCTAGATAAACAAATAATTGGTAATTGGCTGCAACTATCCGACTGCTTTACTTCAATGTCAACTTCTATCATACTCCTCTGCCGTTCAAACGGTAAGGAAGCTGGATTTTTGATCTACTTGTTCAATGATGTACAATGACGTGGACGTCATTCTCAAACCGAATTTATTTAGCGTTTGTCTGTTTCTATTCGACTGCCGATATTCTAGGGTAGACAGGGAGTCTTGGCTTCAATCGCTAGAAATGCAGTGTGTTACGAGAGTAAGAAGTTAAACTTGTTGAAGTCGCCGGCTTTTCTAACCTTGGGATGAGATATTTAAACATGTGACACATAAGGACCTCGTCCAACTCTATACCATCTGTTATTATCCAATCAGATCTGACTGCAATATTGGATGAATGTTCTACACAATGTTGAGGGTAAAAATAATTTTTTTCTCAGTCTGGCTACTGTATAAGATGTTAGGTTGGCAGAAATGCAAACAGTTTTTGAAGTAACAGGTTGTCCAATAACAGCGACTAATGCAGTTGACCTATAAGAGACCAATATTGTCGATATCGGCAGAAACCAATACTGCACACTGATAATCAATTTGACACTGCATATTCATATGTTTATGATAATGGAATTTGAAATTATGCATAATCTGGAGACCTAATTTATTCACAAGCATCCAAAACTTTACTGCATTTTGGATATTTACAAGGGATGAGCTTACATGTCTTCACATCACAACATTATCACTCTCCATTATATATTCCTATATTCCTGGTAACCAGCAAACCTTAGTGACCAGTCAATACTGACCACTGACCCTTCCTTATTTTACCACTCAAAGTGTCTAAGCGTGTGGTCCTGATGTTGTGAGGAGACAGGTAAGCGAGGAATCCGAGTAAGTACAACCCAACCAGAACATTTTGACCGTTTACCGACAGTACTTACCAGTAGTGATTGAGTGTTGATATCAATGTGATCAATAACAGTGAAAGCCCGTTTAGTCTTACTGTTGAAACCCCAGGGTTTGTCTATTTCTGCCTTCAGCCAATAACGGATCCGACCGTATTTACCCTCAAAGGATGTGGCCACTCTCCTGGGAAGGGGAAAGGGGGGGGGAGAGAAGATACATTGATTAAATTAAATACAAATAACTATAAAATCAATTTACGATATATATATATATAAACGATACAATCTACCAATACAACCATCAATACAACCATCAATAATTCAATACAACTATCAATCAATCAATATACATCGATCAATCTATCAAAGCTTTTCACTGCCCATGTAAAACAAAGACTTGACGTGTAACTTTCACAATGAGCATTATTTCTCCATTGTACCTAGATATTTTAACAGTACTGCCTCTACATACAGTATGCTAGAAAATTAAATAAATGGTCACCCCCTGTTCAAACTTCAAAGGTACTGTATATCCACATACCATCCATGTAATGTATGTTTTGTTTTTTAAGTTATCGTGTTTCCAAGCCAAGGTCACATGTATGCGCACACGCACACATGCAATCAACATCCCATAGATTCCTTATAGCCTTCGCCAATATATAAAATTTGACATTGCTGGTATGCAGGTAAACTCCGTTCATCTATGGCATGTTTTGACTACCCGCAAGAAAACATTTAAATGGGTACATTTCAGCACTGTGCTCCCTTTGATACAGATCAACAGGATTTCAATGTTTAATATCAGCATTTTGCACAGTATCTATGTAAACATATGCATCTGTCCAAAACTTGGTTTTGCATTACCTGAATTTGACTAAATTATAGTGAAGCTTGCAAAACCAGGCTTCTTCACCTGTAGAGAGCAATGACTAAGTACTACCTTATTTTTTTATTTATTTTTTTTATTTTTTATTTTATTTTATTTTTTTGATTTGTTTTTGATTTTTTAATTTGTTTTTAATTTTGTTGATTTTTTAAATTTTATTTTTATTAATAAATGCCTCTAAATTTTGCCAGGTAAAAGTACAGACCAGGACCACAAAGTAGTTTCTTTTGCTTAATGGCATAACCTAGTAATGAATATATGACTGTACTCACCATACGAACACTTAAAGATCTACACAGTGTTTAGGATCCATAATTCTCATGGAACTAGACGCTACTTGACATTTACATGTAAACGGTTGAAAACTCCATTTGACACTTACCCACATGGAATTTGAAAAACAAATCTAAGCTCATGATGGCCGGTGCGTAGTGTGGGATTACTGCCACCTTCGTGCTCATCTGTAACAAAAAAACAAAAAATGAGAAACATAACTTTAATACGTTGGAATTTTTGTCAAACCCCACCAGGGTTTTCAGCATATATACTGTATGTCCTCTTCATATAGAACATTTTCACAAATTTGGCTCATGAAACCTTCAAAATTTACTGGCTGGAATACTTATGGCTGATAGCACTTTAATTCTCTTTACCGATCAATATGCACTCTCACATCTACCATAACCTACAAATATTGATAACATATGAGCACTGTGCCCTCATTGACCTACTTCTGGGTCCAAGCGGACTGTCTATCTTCAATCTGAAATCTACGAATAATCAGCTCTCTTTAGTAGAATAGTTAAATATTTCACAGAGTATTTTACATTCAGAGAGATATATAATTGCTTTGTTCGTTCTGGATAATATTAAAGCTCGCTTGGATGGAACGTGCTTTCTCCGCTATCAATCAAACGATGCATATTTATAAGGAGGCTAGCCATTGAATTTTTCACGTTTTTCATCTCATGGTTTGATTTTCCTCGGTCCGCACGCCGGGTCGCTTGAGCACTATTCCTTTTGTGCTCAGGTACTTTATATTGTTCGTTTTGAAGAAATCAATACCTCAAAATGATTCGGTGACTGATATCCATCATTGCAGTGTTATACAGACAATGGTACTAGTCTCTAACAATAATATATGCCAGAAAAGCAGAAATTTATGAAATATGAAAAATTCCAGATTTCAAAACCCCGAACAGTTGATTTGAAAGAGAATACGTAGACACCAAATCACTTAACCTGTTCGGCTGTTTATGAACAATATTCAACATATATGCACTTCAAATGACCTTGTCTACAAAAATAGTTAAAAATTTGAGTAATGCAAAAGTGCCCACTAGACAAAATGGAAAATGACTTAGAAATGGTAAAAATGTGGTAAACTGCTCCTCGATGTTTCAAAAATGTTACTTTAAAACATTAACCCACCTTCATGTTTGTAAAGGATCACTGCACCTGAGATATCAAACTCAAGCCAGTTGAAATTTTTTTTTTTTAAAAGCCACAAGAAAGAGCACCAAGTTTAGCTAATTCATCGGGAACTAGCCCACAAGATAACATTACCCTCAAGTATGCTTTATTCCTACAGGGCCTCTTGTGGATTACTGAGATCCCTGTGGTGTAGAATGTAGTGTCAGTGTCCCAACATTATCAAGTGACCAGCCAATGTAACAAACACTAAATTCTTTTTGTCAGACTATACATATATAAATATACCTTTTTCTTTCTATAGAACTTCAATTTGATCTCTCAGCACACTCTACATTATCTATACTGTCAACATTAATTATTCTCCTCTCACCAATTGATGTTAAATAGGGCAAATATTATAGGATATTTTGTAAGGGGGAGGGAGGGGAGGGGGGAAATGTCCGCCCAGCAAATTTCGTTGTCCGAAAAACTGTATCAAAATATCAAAGAATAAACAATATTTACACTGTAGGAGAGATGTGTACATTTGATGAACAGAACATTGGCCTTTTAAATATTCTCTCCAGTTAGATCATACCCAAAATATGCCATTGACTATTTTTTTGGCAATATCTCCAAAGTGATAGAGAGAGAGAGAGAAACCAATTTATCTTTCTACCTACTGTATTGGGGGGCATTAAGTTAAAATGCCGATCAGAATTTGATGTAAACAAATAGCCGGCCGCCGGAAGACGACCACCAAAGTTTCAAAGTCCGAACTGATATTTGTACATCTCGGACGATCAGACTAACATTCAAAATTTATCAGGACTGTTGAATTTTCCTTGCGGAAATTTCAGTTTTTTTGAAACACTGTCCTCCTCCATTAATAAAGAAAGAAAAGACAAAATCTTTGGGTAAAAAAAACGCTTAAATTCCAAAGTTTCTGTCACTGACAGGTCGGAAGGGCAGGGAGATTAGGTTATCTGTAAATCACTAATAGAGCTCATAAACTAATAGAGCTCATAAAGATGGTACAGTATATGTATTTTACTGTTTTTTTCTATTTACTGTTTTATGTCTTTGTATTTTCTAGATTGTTTGTAAAGCGCACAGATGCATCACGCGTAGTGCGCTATATAAGATTTTATTTACATTACATAAATACAACATACTGTGTTAGGCATATATGGTAGCTTTAATACGAACAGACAACTCTGCACACTTGCTGCATGAATTAACCATTGATACATAAATAAAATGTCACATTTAAAAACTGCACACATAACTTCCAAGTTCAAGCACAGGTCTATGATTCCATTAGAAATGTCCTCTTTGAATTTCCCATCACGGAATAAAGTAATATCAAATTAGAGCTCCATTTACAGCCTCATATTTTGGTAATACCGTTCAACTTAACTCTGCCAGACGACATCCCTGAGGGTATTTTGTGTGCTTTCGGTCTGAATTTCAATTCTTGAAAGAAATGTCAAACAGAAAATTGCATAAACTACTACTACTGTACGATGACTGAGTCATACTATTAAAGCAGCCGGTGCCTAGTTTGGCTTAGACTCATATCTGCAAACAAAATGTTGATTTTGCTTTTCATTTTTTCTTCTTTCCCAAAGGAGCTGGGCAGATTTGAAGCGCATTAATGTCAATAATGGTGATGTTCGAGGGATAGGCCAATGGCAGGCAGAGATACTCAGACAATGTAATTCACTCTTTTAAGAGCTCTCATCTCAATAATATTGCAGTACATTCTTAGCTTGTGAAAAATTTTTAGGGTAATGTTCTTCTGCCTTCTTCCCTTGCTTCCTCTCCTGAAGAGCATTGACACTTGTAATTTGTTTTGCAAGATCAAAAAATATTAAAAAATTCTATACAATTCTTAGAAAAATAAATTTAATTCAAACTAATGGCACAGACAGAAATGAAACTGACGTACTGTATAATGACGCAGTAAAATTTCCCTCTGATAGCTACGTACATCTCGTTCATGAACTGTCATACTTTTTGAACTGACTACAGGATCGGAAAGACTGTTAAGGGCTGTAATCGTATAGCCCTATACACAGATCAATACAAATCTACGATGCATTCGTGACTGACAGGGCAACCTATCTTAATGGATCCTTGGGAGTGAGATGCTGAGCCATTTAACTTCATAAAAAGATAACAACACACTTGGAAGATTTACAAAACGTTTTGCTTTTTCCTGCCAAGTTAAAGGTGTATCGTTACAAGACTATCTTCTGATGATAAGCTTGCACGATCCATTAGACTTTTTCGAGAATCTGAAGACCGGTATGGTGAACCCAAACTATCGTGTTCTACATACCAGGAATACTCGAGTCTCTGGAAAAAGTCTCAAAGAGAAATAAACTGTACAAGCATGACACGACTGATTCTCGGTACGACAGTACTGTTTACGTTGAGAAACGGAAGTGGCTGGGGGTTACCGCAGTTGGAGAAGAGACTGAAGGAAAACTTTTGAAAGTCTTCCAAGAAACATCCCAGGTCGTTTCAGCAGCTTCGAGACTGAAAGGGTTCTTTGGTTTCTGACCTTCACCCTACCATCACTCTACACTCCCTTCTACAGAACATTACAACGATTATCTAATACATGTGTGACATGTTTTGGGGGGATTTCTGTCTACAAGTCTCTTCGTTAAACTTGCTTCGGGAATCGCCACAATCATTTCTCTCTACATTTGTTAACTCTAATCATTTCTCTATCATCTGCTTTCTATTCAGTTGAACCTACTGAGAAAGATTGAAATAGTATCAAAGCATGTAGGACAGTGTCCTTGGTAATAATGATCCTTACTTCAATTAACAGATGGTCTGCAAACCATGGAGAGCCAGCCACACAAACTTTTTGGTCTGTGAAAATGTTTTCGGTGAGCTACCAGATTTTCCCAGGTCCTTAGATCTCCAAGTTACAACTTCTCCGGCATTCTGAACATCAATTCTGAGGGGTGGGAAGAGGTGGGGGGGGGGGTGGTTGGGATCTGGTGGGGTGTTGCTCAGTTCTCATGAAAGATCCTGGGTAGTGAGCCTAACAGTTTGTGAAAAGCTGAATTAAAGTTTAGAAAATTATTAGCTTGTCCTTTATTTTTATCTGATAGGTTTTAAAGATTTTTTTTCCAAGAAAAATGTTGTCGTCATGAACCGACCAAAATGATTAAGCAGGGAATAATTTAGGGTTCCAATTTTGCGTAGCGGTCTTGCAGACTCTGTATTTTGTATCGTATAAATTACTGAGGTTTCTGTGTTCAAAACCTGCTACTGTGTGCATCTTTGCACTTGTACATGATGTACAGTGCAGCAAATTGCCTACTTTGGCATAGCACGCTGCAATGCGATCACAAATACAGGTTATACCCCGTTTAGTGACAAATTTCAAGTACGACATACTGCTTTAAGACATGGTTAAGTGTAAATAATTAATGACCCAGGTATGTGTACTATGCCTTACTCTGTGTTTATCACAAATATACCTAGATAATATACTGTAGGTACTTTGCGCTGTATCGTACCCTGTTATGTGTGTGCATGCGTGTGTGCGTGGGTGCGTGTGTATGTGTGTGTGTATGGTTTGTTGCTGCATTATCGCTTCATCACTAGTACCTTCCATAGCTAAATGATAAAGAGACATCGTGGAGTACATTACGAAACCACTAAATAGACCACTGTAGAGTAAGGTGACCATATTTGCCTGACTGGAATCAGGGACATTTATTGCGTGACTGATATGGGGGAGGGGTCTAAGGGGTGGGGGAAATTTTCAAGTGCCTAGGGTGCTCGGATGTAAAATGGTGATACTAAGAAGCACTTTTTAAATCAATTTTATTTTCAAAAATGTAGCTTTCTTCTTAGATGAAATTGACTTACTTTACGAAAGAGTGCTAGGCTAGATCGATCTTGCATATTTTAACAGTGTTTCCACTTTACACTGGCCCACCTGAAATACTGGTTAGTTCCGTTCTGCGACTGCACACTTGACTAAATTTTGTTTTTACAATTATTTTAATAATAATGTGTGATTTTTTCCAAATTCCTGAACATTTTGACGAATCGGGGACATTTTCGGGGACACTTGTTCATCGGGGACAGCACACTGTAATCTGGGACTGTCCCCGAAAATCGGGGACGTCTGGTCACCTTACTGTAGAGTCTTTGCATACAGTTTGATTGTATGGTAGTTGTTCCATACATAACAGTGCCCGGCTACAGTAACTTACCTACAGCACATAGCATATACTACAGCTTCTTTTGGGACTTTGAATCTGGGTACTATAACCTCACCTCTATAACTACAGTAACTGCCAGACAATTCTTTTAGCAAAGGCCACTGTATGGTAAAAACTGTTATGAACTATTATAAAGAGTCTTCTCGTCCAAATTGGTGTAAAATACATGAGTGCTTTGGATTCTATAAGAATAAATATAAAAGCAACAATTTATTTGCTAAATTAACATTCGTCATTTTAAAAATATATACTGTATCATATTGAGGAAATAGGGCATGTATGTTAAGTTTATTAAGATTGGGTGAAGATTTATGAACAACCACAAACAGAGCCATTTCAACTGTTTTCCCCACAAATTTCTTTTTTTATTACCCTTAAACTTATTGTGCATTGACATTACCTTATAATTGAACAGTTCGTATGCAAAAAATCACAAATTACCATTTTAAGTTAGAATCATGATTTATTGAGCACTGCTGATCAAAACTCTGCAGAAATGAAGTTGTACATTGCTAGTTTACTAATCAGTCACAAATATAAAGTGATTTTCATCCTTCAATGAGCTAAGTGCTCTTCCACTCGCTATCAAGCCTACCATCATTACAGTTCTTCAAGCTCAATTGAGTTACAATTTACTTTATAGTGGCCAGGCCAATAAGAGTAAGTTTATTGCTGGTCAAGTTGCACAAGTTTTTTATGTATAGTGCTGCATATTGTACAGTACTTAGTCTAAAAGTTTCTTGGACATGGAATGATACCATAAATTAAGGTGACCATATTTTTTACCAGAGACATGGTATTGACGTTGCCCCCCCGCTCACCCCCATGTTAACATCAATGGGTAAACCTTATATGACAGAGAACATTATTAGAACCATTATACTGTGTATTTCATACATATACAATACTTACAATATTTACTATTCAGTAGAACTGGCAGTTCAAAATGGCACGGATAAAATATTCATGAAATGTTCACACAGGATGTGCATTCGTGATTTCCAATCAGGAAATGGTTTTTTCCAGGTCACAATTCATGCTGTCTTTCACGGAATCTGGAGGTTTCATTCAGGTTGTTCGGGAGAGCACGGCTGGTTTGTCAATTAAGACTGTTAAACAGATGTACAGTATATGGAGGAAAGATTTGTTCAATGTAACAATTAAAAACTGGCTATCACCGCCAACCTTACTGATTTGAATGTTCGTGAAGGATGATACTTACCTGTCTTCACTCAAACCATGCACTTTTCCATCCACCAAAGTGGCATGAAAGATGCCAAATATCTGACCCACTTTCTGGTCATTTCCTCTTCCTTATAAATTAATCTACCATTCTGATGTTCAACACGGTCTGCATTACCGAGATGCAGCTCTACACTTTTAATCTAAAATCGATAATAGAGTCTAAAATATATAAACTCTTAAAAGGTTTGCTGTATTGGCCTCAAATATGCTAGATATTCAAATATGGTCACCTTTTGGTCCAAATTCTTAAACTGTATTTATTACAAACTTCGAGGAAATGTTCCTCACTGGGACATTCAGTCATCTTGTGTGTTCCTTAAAAAATGTCTGAGAATGATTTGGAGAGTAAAGACCTCCAGGAAAGTACTTTTTGAAAACTTCTAGCAATTATAACGTGGTATAATTTGGGGCCTATACTGACTACCTTTAACATGACCAAATGATGCCATTGGTTTCAGTGTCAAACAATGTTCACATTTTACCTCGAAAACGTGAAAAGAGAAACAAAAGAGAAATTAAAACGTATCAGATCCTAGTAGCACTGTGACATCACAGAACAAAATGGCAGAGCTCTCCCCGACACGAGTATTAAACTAGGATATAGGTCTCTCAAACGGAATCAGATATTTCTTGAGATGTTTGAGGAAGTTCTGTCATACTAGTACAGTAAGCTACGACATGATTGTTGGGCTTTGTGTCCGCTTTAAGCAGACCTAATTGAGCCCAGCTGACACAACAAAGTTAAACTTTAGTTGAACTATAGACATGACAACTTTAGGTTGTGTTAGCACATAATTAATAAGTACTAAAGACATAATCTAGCCACCTTCCTTCTACTACTGTACATATATTCTCTACCAGTCTCTAGACAGCATTACAAGATAAGAGCACAATATTATCAAGGAATACCCCAACTGATAAGACTTACTGTAGCATATAACTGATAATACTTAGCATACTGTGCATACAGACAATGATGACATACTTAAGGGCTTTGAATAGCTAGCTGAGTGTACAATTAGAGTTTATAACATACAGGGTGTACTGTACCACACTACACATATCTACAAGCAAACCACACTTCTTACAGTATTAACTGTCAAAGTCTTTCAATGGAAGAATGATTTTGAGAAACCTTTGTTTCCTATTATCTGACAGATGAGATTAATGTTCGTTTTTTAATGTATTTACCTCACGATGGTTATAGCTAGATGTTATACCTGGCCTATCACAGTTTCAGAGCAGAGGAATATACAGTATAACATGCCTAACTCTTATGATGTACATTAGACTCCACAAATGTGATTCAAGCTATTTATTATCATATAGTCACTTGAGATGATTAGATTACCACCAAATGATGGCACTATTTTGGAGAGAGAGAGAGAAGAAAAAACACTTTAATACTGTACTGTAGCTACTAATAGAACAATGCCCACAACAGTAATGGCACAAATAGCTCTACATTATCAGTGAATTCACTCAATTTAGAATACTGAAGTAGCCTACACTGTTGTCTGTACTGTAATACATTTGTACACTTACCACATAACTTAAAGAATTTAAAGCCATATCACTTATAAATTGATGTTACGCTTGATCATAAACTGTACATTTTTGAGTTTTTGCATTAATGTCGCAATATATCCCGTTTCTTAAAATCTTGGAAAGCATTTAAATTTTCGATACAATTAAACGTTAGCATTCATAGCCTACACCTAGATTTAGACAGCAGATGTATTGTACCTAAGATAGCCTATTTTGTATTTAGCTTGTGGATGAAGCTATTGTACTCATGTACACATTAACACCTGAATTCCTATAGTAGCACATTTGCATAGCAAATGTACCAAGCTGAGCTCCTACAGTATTTTGCCAATTTAAAAAATCGGTGCTGAAGATGTTTTATCCATGAACCGTTGAGGATTTAAGTTATTGTACAAGGTACAGATTTTACTTTTTCATATGAGCAGAAATACTTGTTAATTTTGAGTAAAATCTAGGTGGAATGGAAATATTGCTATGAAACTGTAACTTGCCCTAAAGGACATTCTTTTGAATTGAATTGACATACTGTACTTGATTACGGGATACTTGAAAATATGAGATCAAACACATAATGTAAACTAGCAGAGCTATTAACATTCTTCGAAGTGACAAGTCAACACGCACAATTAATGCAAGTACGATACTGTAAGGTTTTGTTGACTAGACACCTGACGATCAATGCACAGGCCGAACACGTTATGTACAGTACTGCACCTCTGTGCCTGGTTAACTGTAAGTCTACGGA
The DNA here is from genome assembly GCA_020650975.1 of Apostichopus californicus. Classification (NCBI taxonomy): domain Eukaryota; kingdom Metazoa; phylum Echinodermata; class Holothuroidea; order Aspidochirotida; family Stichopodidae; genus Apostichopus; species Apostichopus californicus. Next base: position 12,211 of record JAIPMN010005023.1, read on the forward strand.
AGGCAATACTGTCTCCACCGTCTAGATGCAACACTGTGCATTAAAAGGTTATATGATGCTTGTCCATAGTGTATACATGTAGACTGCATATAATTTCAAACCATGAATTTTATCTCATTCATCATCGTTCTCGAGTGATTTCTCTTTTATTTTTTCTGCCTCGTTGAAGGAAATTGCATTACCGTGGCAATGATTCAATTTGGCGAAAAGAAATTGTGTCGTATGAGACGTATGATGCGTGCTGACGAATCTGTGGGGTGTTCGAAGAATGTTTTTTATTTCTTCTTTCTTTTTACCTTATATAGAGAGATTGCAGCCAGTTATACGGCTCTGTCTGCCATTTGGAAGATATCTGGGATGGCAAATTGGGAGAGTGTACACAATTGTGTAATTAAAAGAGTTACGGAGAGATCTGTTAGCTAGGAGATGCATGCAGGTATTTAATACGTATATATACTATTAGGGGGAGCACAAAAGTTTGGATGTACACCAGACAGTGTATGTTATGATTATGATTATTATTAGCCTATCAGGTTAATATTTCCATGCTAAGACAATTTGCACACAATGCAGGCAGTGCTCATTAAGAGGTGATGAGAGGAGGTTTAACTGGGTCATTCCATATCAAATCACCAGATTTTGGAGTATGTTGTGGTAGAACCTCTTCTAAAAATTACCATAAAATAAGCATATTCTGAAAATTTGAGTTGCATTGCTTCAGACTTGGCCGAATTATCACACTTTGAAATTTCGCAATTTGTCGCCACCGTGGCATTTTGGCATTTTCATGATTTTGGAGGTCTGATTTCTCAGCAGTTAAACATCCTACTACCTTCATATTCCAAAAGTCCATAGATTATATCCCATAAAATGGGATATAAATTTAGGCTATAAAAGTATTGTCTTGTGGAGTTAGGTCAACTGTAAAAACACGCCAAAATATTCAATTTTTGTATTTTTTGCTGAAAAATATGCCATTTTTAGTGATAAATTACTCATAAATACTGCTTCAGAATACTTGATTCTTTCAGAGGTTATGATATCTAGTGCAAACAAAACAAAATAATGATTACAACGCTTTCCTGCAATAATACTTTCTTAAGGAGTGCAGCTCTAAAGTTGCTAATTCATGCTGCGATTCAACATGACGAAGGGGTTTTTGATGCCTGTGTCAACTTGGCTTTCCTGCATGTACATAATGAACAAACCTAATGTTGTCATGTCTATAGATATTTCTTTATTATTTCAACTTTCAGAGCAGAACAATCTTTATGGGGTGGTGCCATGTTTGGCTGTCAAAACTAATTGTACTGCACTGCTTTTCTTTCTTTTCATTTTTTGCTGAAGTACACAAGTTTATTGTCAAATCACTTCAACATATTGCGGAAAAGATGAGAGAATAAAATGCTGGATCTTTATGCCACATCTCATGTGACTGGTCGTAGCTTCTTAAACAGTCAAATCCAGTACAACTTAATGTTCGTGCCAGCGCTCAGAAGCCAACAATGACGAGTTCAAACAGCCCATCACACAAAAAATAATAACAACAATAATCATAAAAAATAAATCACAAAAATATGAAAAAATTAACATTGTCACAAACAATGAAACCTCTCTTTACATGCAGTTAAATTTGTTCAGTAACATATTAAAATTATGATCGGCTATCGTAAGTTATCCCTTGTACAACTCACAGACAGTTACCACTTGTAACTCTCATTGTGGAAGCCCAACAGTAAATTCCTTCCATCAATGTCACAGACATGTACATAAACATAAGATGCACTGTGCAGTACGGGTCACTGAGTGTTTGGCGCAATGAACCTTATGCATACAGTATATGCGCGTATTCTATAAAACACACGGCCTAACCTCTAATGAACGCGGACACGGACTTATTTAGTCTTTTATAAGTTGTTATTGGTAAACATTTTCCGTACTTGACAAAATGGGGGAGGAAACATTTTTTCAATGCTCGTTCGTAATTTGCGATATATATGCATACAGGCCTATTTGGTCGGTGGTTATGTTAATGGTACCTACACTGTAGCCTTGACCTTGCACATGCCTTTATAGCTTCCTATCATAGAGTCAGCCAGTAAACTGGAAAATTTAACTGGGTGAGTGACAGTTTTTTTTCTTCTCATTTTGTTTTATAGAATTATGTATAAATTATGTAATAAAATGCTTAAATTTCTAAGGGGCCTTATAAGCTCCCTTTACTCCTGACCAGGGGCTTTCCCTTTGGAACCCCACCAGATGACTTCGAACGAGATCGCTGGCACAAACACTGGTACTACTAGATTGAAGAAAATCAAGTACAACCTTGCTATTAATAAACCTTCAAACTGACAAAGACAACTGGTTAATAGGAACGCTCAATTTTATCACCTTCAATCTTATCTTCGACAATTCATGGTAATTTTGGTAAATTTCAAAGAAAACACAAACCCAACAATCATCGTTGATCTACTTGAGATCTAACTGCCAGAAATAAGTTCTCTAAGTAGCTAAGGAAAATCATATCCCATTTTAGCAGATATCACAGATCTTAATGTTACTTCACATACAACGCGTGATCAAGTCTAAATATGACAACAACGTGCATGTACTTCAATTGGTTATGCGTTGTTTTATTAAGATGTGTACATTCTGTTTAGAAGGGTTTTGAAAATGCTGTTCATCTAAACTACTGAAGCTATTCAAATGACCCAATGATCCTATTGCTTTCAATGTCAACACTGTTAACGTTTTGTCCTGACAATTTAAAAAAAAAAAAAAAATGAAAATTCATGATTCCCAGATCCTAGTGTCTCTACAGATGGGGTGGGCTACCTAAGGCCCGCGGGCCACATACGGTGATTTTTTTGCTGCCCGTGAGATGTCTCAAGAAACAGAAAAAAATCAATATATTTTACATCATCACAAAAAACGAGCTAGCTGCTTAGAATTTATCGGCACTAATGATGCTGTCAGGTAGGTAGTCCCAATTAATCCCCATTAATTATCAACTGTACTGTATTGACATTATGTTTTTGTGAATACAGATTAAGTACACACACCTATTGATTGAAAGTCCTCGGAATCAAAGGTTTGAAATCAACAGCAGGTCGCTGGTTAGGTGCGGCCCAGTCAATTTTTCACTCTTTATATCTGGCCCATTCATTCAAAAAGGTTGCCCACCCCTGATCTACAGTATGACATCACAGATTTTCTCCCAAATGGAACAAGACTCTCCTTAGATGTTTGCGAGAGTTGTTCAAAACAAAGAACTCACATTTAAAAGCTAAAGATGATAGTTGGGTGTTTTTTGTTCCTCGAAGGATTGAATGATGAAAGAATGCTCTATCTTTGTTACAACCAGCGGGATCTTCCTCAAGTGTTCAAGTAAATTACTTCTGTTAGTGCCGGTGAATATAAAACTCTAGCTGACAGTGCTGTTCACAATACTTCAACCCAACCCAGCAGAAACTGAAGGGTCTCACCTTATTCTTTATTCTTCCTGTTTCGACTGGTAGACTCTATACCATTGGTGATTTAATATATATTAGCGAGCACTTGAAGTTGTACAGCTTTGTACTACTTTCAGTACACAGTATACAGTAGGTGGGCTTTACTCGCCCGTAGATCCAATTAGCTAAGTATAGGCAAGTTAACGTAATTTTGAAAAGAACCATGTCAAATTCCTATGTAGTACGGTTAGCAACTTGTGGAGGGGAGAATGGGGGATGGGGGCATTGTAGGACACTAGGACATAAGAGGAACACAATGGGGTACATTGCAAACTATTTTTTTCAAAGGGCACTGATGGTACAGCATCCTATGTAAAGAGATTTTGCAAGTTCATACAGTGCCTTTAATTCAGAGAGCTGGTTAGCTTTTCTGATTCCAGACAGGTTCAACATACTTTGCAATATTGAACAAATCTATCGAAAAAAAACTGGTTTGCTTTTCTGATTTCTAACAAGTTCCGCATGAGTTCACAATAATACCTTGCATACATTGAACAACTACATGAAAAAAAAGCATACATTGCAGCATTTTGTGCCACTGGAAGGGTCCTGGTTTGAGGGTTGTGGAAACCTTTGTCTGAACAAAGCAAAAGGCACTATTGTTATTAAAAGCCATTGGTTACATCAGTATATTGTTGAGCCCTGAGCTGGTCTAGTGTATTTTGGCACTGGAGAGCATTCCAAGCCAATCACACATTATATCATAAACTAACTGCAGTATAAGTTTGTCTGGGTGAATTATGAAACACATTAACAGATAAAAATTAGCTCCAACTCATAACAACAATTCCCAAATTGATGCATATAATGAAAAAACCAAAACAATTTGGAATTGATTTATATTGTCACCTGTGAATGACAGAGCAACAAATTAGTGTTGACAGTCTGTATAAGTTGATAATAAAAATTCACAACCGATTCTGCAAACATGAATGTATTATCGTTAATGTTAGCCAGTCATCAGGAATGGTATTTATTTTCATTTATATATCGTCTTTGCAGGGTCCATAATAACTCAGTCGCTGTAGGCATCGCACAGAACTGTATTCTGGCAACTGTTCACACTTTACTAACCGTGAGCTACTTTTGATGTAAAGATTTTACTGTAAAATTGTCAAGAAATTGCGTACTGTCACTTACCTTTGTTTAAGACAATTATAGTAACACAGTAGTAGACTCTTGTTGATTTTACCTTGACCCAAAATACTTCAGGCTCACACATGTGTATGAATGTATACATTATGCCATGAGTATGCATACATACATTATTCCATGTACATGAATGCATGCATTGTGCCATGTGTATGTATGCATACATTGTGCCATGTGGATGCATGTATACATTATGCTATGAGTATGCATACATACATTATTCCATGTATATGAATGCATACATTATTCCATGTATATATGAATGCATACATTGTGCCATGTTTTTGCATGTATACATTATGCCATGTGTATGCATGTATACATTGTGCCAGGTGTATGAATGTATACATTATGCCTTGTGTATGCGTGTATACATTATGCCATGTGTATGCATGTATACATTATGCCATGTGTATGCATGTATACATTATCCAATGTGTATGCATGTATACATTATGCTGTCAGAACCAGGCAGCAATATATTTACCACTGGAGCAGGGACAGAATGACCACAGAACAGTAGATGATGTATAAGTGACAATAATGCCAGGTAATAATGTCAAGTAATTAAGTACCATCAGTGAGTAAATGTTTGAGACTTTGATATGCTTTGTTCCTATTTACATCATTGTTATATTTGCATCACAACACAGGAGCAACCAGATCCGGCTAAATGAGAGGCAGGACAATAACAAGCTAATTGTTAATTTGTAATCTGCAATCAGTCAGAAACTGCAGGAAAACAAATTGTCAACAGTAACAAATAGAGCATAACTCACTGTAAAATAATTTAAGAGTGCATAAATAGGGAGGAGATATGTAAGCACTGAGCAGACCCTGAAAGCGCCACCTACCCTTTCCAAAGAGGACCTGCCTCATGTAGAAATATTCTTCCTCTGCATCATAGTACTTTGTATATGAGCCAGTTTGGTGACCACCGCCTCTCGATTCACTCCAGTGAACCTGAAATGAGGAAAATTACAGTAGGACATGACATGATAGAATAACAGAAAAATATTGTACAATGTAAGCTTTTTTATATCCATTTATTTCAATTGAACCACTATCTCCTCCCCCGCCCCCCCCCATCCCCCAACCCCATCTTCCAATGATAACATATTTCATTGAAACTATAGTCAACAAGATCATGTCTTACCACATACATGTATTATTCAAGTTTTAAAGAACATGTGTGCACACAAATTCATAACAATAACCCCCCTAATATTGCTGGTACACAGTCAGAAGGCTATTCATTTATATATCCAATTATTCTATCACAAGTGTACCCAAGTAATGTATATACTTAATGTCTTCCCTCGATTGTCATGTAAGGTCCCATAGGCTTCACTACAGTTATATCATTTATAAAGCCCCAGAAAATTGCTTATGGGTTGCAAGTGGTCAACAGACTCACTCTTTTACAACTGTGTACATATACAGTTAGTCCCCTTCTTATCAAAGTAGGGCATCTGTATTATGCTGGACAGAGGATATAATTGCAAACAATATGAATGTACCACTTGATATATATGGTAGATTTTGTTTGCAGGTATGAACTTCTCAACTGATTTTCTCCTAAAAATACACTGGAAGGGTTCACTTTTTCTAGTGCTTTAGTACTTCCTGAATACATTTCCTGCTCAGCATTTTTAAGGAAAGCTGTGAGCTTCACTGAGAGTGTTGTCTGCAGTTATCACAATAACAACGAGTGGAATTGTGATACGTTTATATGTGCTGGTTTGAAGAAGTAATTAGTACTGTACGTAGGCTTAAATCTGTATTTTCCTTTCAAAAGAGGCTTTTCCCTTCTATCAGTACCTGCGAACTAGTGCTGATTGTCGACTCTTACATTTGTAGTCGATTAATCCCACAGCTCTTCTCGCAATTACTCGGTTACAATTATGAGTTATGACGTCATCATTGTCATTTTTACATTGCAGAAATACAGTCAAAACAAATTTCCTCCATAAAACATGTTTGAAGACATGACAAATACATTGGCAATCGTAAAAATATTAATAACTTACGAATTTGCGATTATGCGCAATGATCAACATTGAGCACTAGGACTGAATGTTGGAAAGCAGAACAAGTGTATTACTGACAAGCAAATGCATGAATCTAACCGGAGCAGGTGCTTGCCGATTTTTAACACAGCACAGTGATAGCTAGCTGGTCACAGGGGTCGAAGAACTGTACATAAACTTAGTGATGAAATACAGTTCTGTATATTTGAGCATAGGCAAAACTTTCTAGGCTAGGCTGAATGGTTGTTTTTGATAGGTTAGGCTATTTTTCCAAAGCAGATTAGTGCTAGCTTGTAGTCAAGTAATCGCAACTTAGGTCTTGAGCGCAATTAATCGAACTTCCAAAGTGTAATCGCCACTACTGGCGATTAATCGATTACAACTATCAGCACCCTACTGCATACTGTACTGTCCATGATCTGAGTTTGACAAAGAGAAACATTAAGTAGGTCTGAGTTTATAATGAAACAGGAAAAAGGAATATGATACAAGGCAACAGCAGAGACAGTGTAATGGTCTAAAAGTGACCCCATACTTATTTTGACTCATATCAAGCTTGTCCCCAACCAGTTCTGCCAAGATACTAGTCATGGGGATTGACGTTAAAACTATAGCCTATAGCTAGTAGGAGCCCTACAGGCTACAGTATAGCTCAATTGACGCACTTACTTACAAGGCAGTGCACTATCGTGTAGGGCTTGTCGCATCATTCATAGTGTAGGCCTAACCTACATAAACCTAACCCAAGTGGTCACGGTTTGGCCTTACTTAAGTAAAGGTATTGAATACCTTGATACTGTAATCTTCTTGCTTAATAACATACTATTACTAAGAGTAAGACTAGAGCTAAGGAATTCTACTGACACTGTGACAGGGACCGAGGCCTAACATTGGGCATAGGCCCAGGTGATTGTAGGCTAGGCATAGGCCTATGTGCATTATGGTAATCATGTTTATTCGATTGAATTATATGAAGATTAGTGCGACAACATTTCTTATGTTATAAACCAGTGAAAATCCATACCCTCGCTAAACCTCTCATGTAGATGCGAATTCCCCGCATCTTCATGTCACCTCGTAAGTCAACGGCAACATGACCGGACACCGTTTCACCAGCAGTGTAAACATTCTTGTTGTAGTCTAAGACGATGTGGAAATCTTTTAATTTCACCATGTTTTCGACCAAAGACGAGTCCTAGCCAGAGTTCTCATACGGGTTTTCACAACATGGTTACGATCGAATCATTCTTCCGCTCGAAAGAAACAACAAAAGAAGTATAAACCAACACGATATTCTTCACCCGTGGGTAGTGTAGGCTATTGTTGACTGCTGCAAACTGTGAGATGAGACATCTGCATCACTACTACACTAGGCACAGTAACCAAAGGCTGTTTGACCAACCCTGAACTACAATTACAAATGTATCATAATATTTTGTGTAGCTAACGTTTGAGCATACCAACTGCTACTATTAGTATTACGGTACAGACTCCATACATATTACCAAAGATATATATAGGACTAGAATAATAACCCGCTGACGACTTGTGACATATTTCGAAGATGGCGAATGCTAAATGAAGTCATGCATTGCGTAAAAGAGATCTATATGTATATAGGGTTTACAATGCTAGAGGCATTTTCCCTGTGCATATAATTGGTTACACCTGCTATCAACATTTTTATTGGAACACGATCAAAATCTCCTGGTTTTACGATAGAAGTTACACTTAGTATGTCAATGGATCAAATGGATATACGACGGAGTGAGTGCGCAATTCATCTTTATATAAATTTACACTTTCATCTTGTATATCATAGAAAACTTAGGGATCGATTTGCGGTGGAATTCAGGGCCGAACCGTGTTAAGTTATGGGGATAAGCCCTCCCCGCCAGGATAACATCAGGGAAGCTCATCTCGGCCCCTCATATAGTGTAATTTACAGAATTATATAACATGGATATGCGATTTCATTATTTCGTTATTATTTATTTGATCCAAGATATAATAAAAAAATACAAACATTACAAAAGACAAATAGGATCTGGATGAACAAAAGGAAACTAAATTCCTATAGCCCAAAGGCCTGTGCACCCAAAAACACACAACACGATACACCCTAGTTCAATTTCTATGGATACACCCTAAAGAGTCGAAAATTCTTCCACATTGTTTCAAAGTAATTTGTTTTGTTTTCTGGTTTTTGTGTTTTGTTTTGATTTTTGTCTTATCTTGTTTTGTCTTGTTTTAGTTACCTCTCTTCTGCATCGGTGTGTACCAGCAGGGACTTGTTATGGAAACAACTCCTTGGTACGAGCTCCCTGGTCAATGACACGCCTCTGCCACACACCCTTAGCTCCGCCCAATCTTAGAGTACGTGGTGCATGTAGACAGGATTTACCCGAAGTCAGTTATTCCCTCCTGCATATCTGATATTTGCCTATCACATTTCTACGGCAGCTAACAGTGACATCAATATTTGGGTCATGTATAAGATTTTTAATGACGCATGTACGTAATGCTGGTAAACCATGGCTACCGTCTGTATTACCGTTAATCGGCAGATTTTAGTCCATGTGTGCAATAAGCGGTTTCCCTTCGTAAAATTACAGCGTTGTAGAACTGTCAAATGTGCAAGAAACAATAGGTATTAGGTTGGTTTAGAAACGATCTGACGGTAAGAAAATATTGCGTCATAGTACTTTTCAATGTATTTCTGAAGCAACAATGCAATTGATATCCTTAATATTCGTGTTAAGTTCAGTTTACAGGAGTATAATTCATTGCCACAGCCTTTAGACTTATCCTAGGTAGAGAAGAGAGGCCCAGTACTACTGCTAGCTTAGCTAAGCCTAATGTTAGGCCTACAGGTAGGCTGGGTCTAGACCTATGTACAGATTAAGTATGGGAAAGGTTGCTGCATTGTCTTATGTTGGTCTTTTAGACCTAACCAGACGTAAGGCTTGAAGTAATCCTTAAAGTAATCTTTAAAGGAGTTAGTAATCTTAGAAACAGTAGCTGTCAGAAACACCTCTTTTTCTCATTCATTTTCTTCAGGTTTGGCCTACTACTATGTGCATAACCTAGGTCCTAGCATAGGCGCAGGAGGCGGGGGGGGGGGGGGG
>JAIPMN010005024.1:0-14375 GCA_020650975.1 Apostichopus californicus
GATGAGAGAAAGGGGGGGGGGGAGAACAAGGAGAGAAGGAGTGGGGGACAGAAGAAAAGTTAGTCATGTCCTTCCTGAATGTTCAGCCCATGAGGTTGAATGGTGCGAAAGCGTTGCATCCAGAGCCTCTCTCTGCTGATTCGTACTAGGTCAGGGCGGCTACCTAAGGATTCAATCCCCTGTAGGGACATGTCGTTAATGGTACGGTTGGGAAGGTTAAAATGTTCTCCAACTGGGGTCTCAGTCTTCATGGTGTTGACTGTGGATCTGTGACCATAGAATCGCTTCTTGAGGGTGGTTTTGGTTTCGCCAACATACTGGATGCCGCAAACTCTACAAGAGATCAGATAGATGACATTGGTGGTAGTGCAAGTGATGTGACCCTTAGTCTTGTGTGTGAGTTGCATGCTGTGGCTGGTGATGGAATTGGATTCAACAATGTGGTGGCTGCAGACGATGCATCTCGAAGTACAATCACATTTGAAAGTACCATGCTGAATGGGTGTAGGGTTGGAAGTTAGAGGTATAATATAATATAACTAGATAAAATATAATGTAAATGGAAATCTTTACGAACATTTTTTGTTTTCCTCTTTTGAACGAAGTTGTTTTTTCCCCCTTTATTAGATTATCGCTTTTTGTAAAATTACATGTCAATCTGAGATGTGAGCTTTATATTAAAAAAAATAAAGAAATAATGATGTTTTTTTTAATACTAATTTTCTGGATCACTGTCAATGAGGAAGTTTTGTGTTTTTTCATTTCTTTCTTTTGTTTTGTACCTCTCTGATAACTTAAATATCTGACATTCTATGTCTCAGTGTGTGTGTACCCTATACCTTGTTGATGTTTACCAGTAAATAACCCCGTGTTTGATAAGTCAATTAATACGTAACTCTTCGAAATAGTAAAGGTCAGGCGACTTAAGAAAACAAAACAAGGACTGTACAAATCGTTGCCCTGTTTTTCAGTTTTTGTGGTAAATTTTGTTGGCCTCTCCTCCTTACTGCGATAGATTTGCATACCTAAGTGTCGTTTCTAAGTCAAAGCCTTTTTAAGAGAAGTCAGTCGGTATAAGATGTAGGATGGACGGAGGGTACACACACATTGTTACCTATGTGTCCCATGCCGAGACTCGCAAGATATTACTCCAGCATGGTTACTGGCCATGCTATCGGCATCAAGGAGAGAAGGATACAGTTTCACTCGGAGAAAATATCCCCGAGGCAGATTGTCGTTCCGTAAGTCATAAGATAAATCGGGCAGAGTATACTCCTGTGAAATAGACCTGTTGTTCTCTTAATATCTGTCTCTTTTCCTGCAGTGTATTAATATGTTATAATCCAAGTTGGCTTCATAGTAGGGTATATAACCCATTTGTAAATATCAAGAGATATGTACTCTTCCTGGTCATTCATTTGTCCTTCCGTCCATCCGTCCTTTAGTTTGTCCACTTGTTCATTCATTCTGTTGGATTTTTTTTTTTTTTTTCATTTAGGACATTTTTTTCTGGTTGAACTTTTCAAACAGTTTTCGTTCTGTTTAAAAAAGTTTGTAAATCATGGCGGGTTGAATGGATTGCACTGGTGGACGAAAACTGGTAAAAATGATAGAAAATTCGATTTGAGAAATGCTTCATGTAGGATTTACTTAGCTATGCTAATGTGTATATACTTCAGATGACTGGGAATAAGGTCACCAGCATCTCTAACTAGTAATGAGTATATGTTTTACATGTTTCTTGTCCAGTTTGTACCCCTTCATCGTTGATTTATCTCACCAGTAACAGCTTACTGTAAGTCACCACCCGAACCCAATGAGTCTTTGCCGCAGTTGTTTGTTTCCTACCGTATAATCAAAGAAAATTATTGACAAATTGTGACTACTCCTGCTTAACATATATAACATGGCATGATTGGTTTCAAAATGTTTGTTCGATCCAAAGTAATAATGTAAACACAATAAAAAAACATAAAAACCATATAACTAATGAGATTTGTTTTCCGTTTCTCACGTGGATCTAACAGAGTTAGTTCCACATCATTCAATATGGTGAAATCATTTCTCTAAATCTGCTTATTTTGTTTGTTGACTCTGCCACTACCAGGTAGTCCCATTAAGAGAGCTTATAGAAAGAACATATACCCACAGACCTTTATCTTGTTACCATAGTGACAGAAATTACACCAGGCGTGATGACATTATGCAAAGGACTGCACATGTTTACCAATTAATTATAAAAATAAAATTTGTGGGACACAAACTTTTCTGTATTGGATTAGAAACTGTAAACAACTCACTAATTAGGAGTACTTGGTAACCATTTTTATATACCTTGGTTAGACTGAGGGATATATGTCTCCAGTTATGTGTCTTACACGGCTTGTTCAAAGCGACGCTAATTTACAACACGACTCAGAAAGGAAGGTTTTCAATTCTTAGATTGCAGGTCCTATTACATATGGTGAAAGTAAAGCAGTGATTAAGTCCTTACAGCTGTTTGTAACGACAATGTCAAGATTTGAAAGAAAGATTTACGCCCTTTAAGTGGGGTTTAAAAGTCAACCTGCCCTCCCTCCCCTTCAAATGTAAATTACACACCGTTCCATGTCCCAGTGATAATAATTCTGTGGGTAACACTCTGGTTACCAGGTGCTGTAATTATGTGATAACTAATTACAGCACATGGTATCAGTAATACCGATCACATATTGTAAACTAATCTGTTTGTTCATTAATGTTATAGAGCTGTATAAATAGTCATGGTGTTGCAATGAGGGCCTTTCATGTTCTTCATAACAAATCTTCCTTCCCCACAGCATAAAAAACTTTTCTCCTTGTTTAGAAAGCCTTTTCATATACAATGTGTTCCATGATCTGTTTGTAATAATCTACTTTAATCATTCTTGTATGGCGCCCTCACTAAAGATTTGTTATAACATCTTCACCCAAAAAATTTGATAACACAGACCAAAATTTTTTAATTTGATGTTCCATTAATCTTGAATGGCATCAATTATTTAAGTCAAAAGCCTCCCAGCGGGAAGATAAAAACTTATTTGTTCGATATGAATAACTTAAAGGCAATGAAACCTGTATTAAAAAATGGCTGGCCTTGCGTTATTGGGGCTATTAATTCTTCATATTAAATGTTGGTATACACAGTCTATGTAAGTGTCTAGTGCTGTGAATGCTGGAGAGGTATCTTTGAAGGCGCAGCCACAGTGTACATACTATAGAGTGAAAATTTAAATTTGACAATTTTATGTCATTTTTCTTTTCATGTAAAAGTACTTTGACTGAGTTCATAACATTAAACTTGCAAAATGAGATAATTTTTTAATTACATGAGGGAGGTTAATACAAGGATATAGAAAAGATTGAGGATTTGTATGAGTGAGAGGAGAGGAGAGGGGTAGGGATAGAGGGGATAGGTCAGAGGACGAGAAGAGAGGGGCATGGGGTATGTCCAGGAGAAAGGAGTATTGGTGCCTTCTGATGGGTCTTGAAATGAAGATGACATATAAACAAATGTTGAAAACAAGGACGGCTGGAGTTGGTTGTTAACAGCTAGCATCTTTAATTCTGATTTTTGTGTGTACTGCTGTGGATGTGTTAAATGTAAGTCATTGGAGAAGCGACTGCTAAGGGAGATTACGAGTACATCCACGTACATGACAACTGAACCCTCATAGTCAAATCCCTATTAGTGGGGTCGGCATGATAGGGGAAAGGGGAGGGGTAATGAGGAGGGGGAAGAATGGGCTGAAGGGTGTCTCAGACCACAGGTTTGCTGTAAGGGATGACTGCAGGTAGACATATTGTGTTAATATAGTTCATAGTCCAACAAGAAAAAGTAAAGTTTCTAATGTGTCATCCCAGGTTTTAAGACAGTCCCACTTTAAACATCTTTTCCAATCTATAATTTGATAAATCTTTCAATGTTGTTTGTGAGATAATGTAACAATATAGTCAAGTTTCATATCAAAATGAAACTTGACTATACAGTTCATCACCAAAGATGGAAAAAAATAGAAAATTGTGAAATTTTTCCAAATTTGTGTTTACATGAAATAGTCCTGGAGCAGTGAAATATTTAGAACTGACAAGATTCATTGCTTAGTTACGATTTAACCATAATTCGGCGAAACATTCTTAGAGGACGTCTTAAAATTTCACGGTCATAACTCACTCGGTTCAAGAAATTCATGGGGACCAAACATCTTACTTTTCACACATTATTGTCTGGAATGATCCAGTCGGCCATCTAAAAAAAGAAAACGGAGGAAATTTGCGAGTCAAGATTCATAGACTGTCTTTTTAGCCAACTCTTCTGTCATCTACGGGATGGTATATTTTCAGGAATCCTCTATCTTTGAAGATCTTGAAGGAGTACTCCTATCTGACGTGATATTTTATTCATATCTTGGGTCTACCCATGCCTAATTTTTGAAAGGTTAGTGAATAGATCAGGAGGACGGTGTGGTTATTTTAGAGTCCTGGGGTTGATATTCTCCGTAGGATATTCATCTTTATGTAAAATAGTAAAAAAATAGTAACAAAGACTTTATTGCCAGCTCTGTGACAACAGTTTGCCACCTTACGTCAGGATCGGTGAGAAAATGATCACTCTGAAAAATTGTCGTCTCAGATGAGAATAAAAAAGTTATCTATATTGATAAATCTTGGATCAATAATAGATTGATGATGATGATGAGGGTAAATCTGATTGTGTGTATTAAAGAGAATAGATGAAAGATTGAAAAAAATGCTAGAAAATTCACAGAAAATCCTCTGAATAAATTGCAGTTATAAAAAATTGCTACGAGAGAAGTACCCTAAAAGTGTGGGATAAATGGCATTTTTGTTTTAAGTTGCATGTGTCTTCACATTGTTACAGCTGATTGATATGAGGACAAAATTTCTATGTTCAAAATTTATCAGGTACTTCTTCATATTTCGTTCTTGTGAAGATTTTTGCTCGTTTAATTGTGCCCGGTTGGATGGTCTTTGATTTGATTGACAACACTTAATAGTCATTGAATCGAGTGGGGGGGGGTGGGGAGGAAGGATGGAGGGTGCACTGGGAAGGGGATAGGGATTTAAAACTGCAAATACTGCAAATTACTTGTTCCTTTGTAATATGTTTTGAGTAAGTAACATCAAGTAGGACATTTTTTGACAATAATAAAAGTAATTCTGTAAAAAAATAAAAGAACCAGGTAACAGCTCTATAAAAAGTGACAGTGGCAAACCTATGTGCTGGTGATATTTCTGGTAGCATTTGTTAGAATAAGCTATTTATTAATGATTTGTCATCAAAAGAAATCCTTCAGGTTGCCAAAGTTTCTTCAGTACAACCTTCTTTCGAATAAAAGCTGTTCATTTGGAAGGTTGTCAGAGCCAAAGCACCTACCAACTGCGATATAGAAAATATCTCCCACGTGAATGTTTGATACAGCCCTCAAAATTGCGTTTTCAATTTTCATCTTTTTATGAAGTTTTTTTTTTTTTTTTTGGAAAAGTAGTAATTACGATTATCTCTGGTGCATGGTTCCTTTAACATGCTGCAGCGATGGAATCCATCCATCAAATTTGACAGGATTCTCAAAAGTAGTAATTTTACATTATGTTAATTGTGTATGTTTGGAGTATGTTTTAAGGTACGCCTGAGATAAAATTCAAATATAACCCTGTCATTTGTGAAGGAACTCAGAGACTGTATGGAAACTTACCACTAGAAAATTTGGGGGGGGGGAGGGGATGGGGGAGGGGAAGGATGGGGGTCAAACAAAAGATAGTGTCTCCAATGTCTGATTAATTAAAAACCAATCTTAGGAGATAAGGGACGAAATTTCTTTTGAAAAGAAAACGCAGTAGTTATTTTGATGAAGTGCTATATGTATAATTTGTATAAATTGGAAAATCCATAATAATCTCTTCTGGAAATTCTTGAATGAAGCCTCAGTTAAAATCTGCACAGTTTAAGCTCTGTAAATCCCGGGGCCGGCCGTAGTTCAAATTCTTTTGGTTTTTAGAAGATTCAGTTTTGATGGAAGACAGTAAACATATATCACTGTCATAATAAATAGCCTAGCATTGACCTTTTTAACTTGCTACAGAGTCCTAAATGTGAAATAGGGCACAGACGAAGAAATTATGACAAAGCTACATCCTTGCCAGAGAAACGGCGCAACTGGAGGAAAAAGACTCGGTTAAAAAATAGAAGAGGAAGATGAATCTTTTTTGAGATGAAATAAAGCTATTTTTCTTTTTAATTGTCTTTCTTGTTTTTATCAAGAATCTTGTATAATATGGAAAAGAATCCTTGTAATTTGCAATTATGAAACATGACATTTTTTGAAATTGTTAATAGTTTGAAATATTTCATAATCATTTCTCTTTGTATTCCAGTGATACCGTAAGCCTATTGTTTGGTTGTGATGTACGTGACATTGAGGGCAGGGAGGCATTGCCCTCCCCTCTCTCCTCCCCTTTCCTCCCCTCTCTTGTTTTCTCCACCCATTTGAGTGGCATCGCTTTACAGTTTTAATTGGCATAGATGAGAAAAATAATAATAATTTGCACTAATTTTTACTTCTGACCGGACAGCTAAGCCCTGAAAGAATAGACATTTCCATAATCATGTCACATGAATGATGAACTTTGTAACCAGATGTCAAAATTTTTTATTCCTGCATATATGTGAAAACTTTCAACTGTTTTGAATATTTTATTTTTTGACTGCAACCTTGGTGATTCAAAACAGTAATGAAAGACAGTAACTTTCATTGTAAGACAATAGGGACATTTTACTTTATGATCATTTATTATCATTAATGATCATTTTATAAATTACTTTCTTTGAAATTTGGCAATTTCAAGGATGTTTAATTTCCTGTTTGAAAATTAAACCTAATTATCGCACTTTACATTTAGAATTACGTTTCAAATGATTACAAGCAGGTTTGCTTTGTATTTTAAATGATTCCAAAGATGTACCTGCCCTTCGTGTATAAAATTCACCATAAAAATTCCTCTGTTTGTACATTTAAACCAAAAGTGTGTTGAATTAGAATGTTTGAAATTGAATGACCATGTTCTGTAAACAATGAAAGCCCTAAGTTAATAAAGCATTAAACATGTTGCTATTTTACCCAATCAGAAGAATTTTGCCCCCCCTCCATGAAAGGAGAATAATTTCCTGCCCATTAGCTACACTTGACTCTGCATGTTTGAATATGCCTTGTTTACTTTGTTTTGAGTATGGCCTCTCTTTCTGCTAAAAAAAAATGGATCTGTAAGCTGAAATGCATTTTCAAGTGAATAAGGAAAATGGATGAGCGAAGGGAATGGTTACAATTAACTTTGATTAAGACGAAAGGAAAAATAAATAAATTATTGAATAAAACGTACGTTGATAAAAGTGTCTCAGGACTGTACTTTTTCCACAACGATCTCGAAGAAGACCCTTTCTGTTGTGCGTGTCCTTTTTTTTCTCGATTCACTCATTAATCTAAAAATCTAGAGGTCATCTAGTCAATGGTAAAGTATCGTTGCGAAAAATTTAAAAGAAAATGCCAACTGCATCTTCAATTTTCTTGGTTATCTCGTTAATCTCGTTAATCTTGTTGTAGTCATCCATGAACTTCATGCACGATTTCGTTTAGTGCTGGTTGGACACAGCTTCTGTTTATAATAAACTGTCTCTCTGTTTGTGTCATGAAAGCATGGTACAGAATTATACGATCGGAAAATTTCTCGCAAAATCTAAGAAACACATGATTTTGATGACCTTCTTTGCTGTTGTAAAATGTTGTTTATTTAGAATTTCATTGGGTTGTCAGAGCTCTCTTGTGGCATCTGTTCTCTGTTCATCCCTTGGATAGTGATTTTTGCTTGGTTGTTTAAGCTTTCCTTACATCATCAGTATCTTTCCAAATCTCACCCCGATCTGCACCATCGTTTTTCGATCTTAATATGTCCTTTTATAATATGATTAGGGAGAGGGGAAGGGAGGGGTTTGAGGTTCATCAGCTGTGTAAATGTGGAATGATTTCTGCACAATTGTAGTATATTATCTGAACGTGTGTGTGCAGAGGTCAACATAAACTAGTGACATGTTTTCTCGACAGTGATTGTGCAAGGTTAAGAAAGATACAGTGAGCGTAAAACTATCGTGCATTCAACCATCCATCGTGTAATGATATTAGTAGGAGTGCATGTCTAGTGCGCTTCCAAACTTTTGCTAAATATTTCAGTAATCAGAAGAGGGAGGGGAAAAAATGGAGACAAAATGTAATAACCAGATTGACTGCAATGAGTCTTAGTGTTAGTCTGTAGGTTCCTTTGGAAGATTTGCACCAATAACAGAGTCCTTTATTGGTAAATAATTAAAGATAGAATACAACAGAAAAGAAAGAAAATATGTTATTTAGAGATATAAAGCCTAGATATGCAGTATTTATATCAATTTGTAACTATACATGTCATTAACATAATTACTTTAGCAAACGATCCATAAATTAATAAATCAGATATGATGATCGTTTTATAATTAATGAAGGGTGTATATTGTCAAAACTTGATTGGTCATGTGGTTCTTGTTAAATACCAAATAGGAATATAAACAATTTATTTTTACCAAAATCGATGAAAAATGACTATTTCAATTTTTAGCAAAGTTTCAGAAAACTATTCTGTAAATTAATGTAATACTGGTAACTAGCATATTTTCTGTTGTGAAAACATTGGATAGAAATTACAGCTTGACATGTATTATAATATTTCAGCAGCAACCCATTGTCATTAATGAAGGTTTAGAAATATAGTAATGTGCAGTGTAGTCTAACATATTATGGTCCAACGTAGTTTAATACGTATAGTTCATCTTCATATGCATAATGTTGTTACATTTGGTAACCTGCAGAAAATGTATTAATGACCTGAAAAAAATACATTGCCAGCTATTTTAGTAACACATGTTTATGATGTTGATGTATAGATAGCCTTTTCAACAACAGTGTTTTTATTTCACAACACTGCTTTGGTGAATTGGGCAGGATATTTTTTTATTTTTCTATTTGCATGTCCTAAGAGCCACATCTTATTTCTCTGTCAGATGACAAATATTATGGAGAATCTGATTTTCTATCTGTTGGAAAATATTACAAAAATAAAAAAAGTAGCCAAAAAAGAAAAAGAAAAAAAAAGGCAGTAACATTTCCGAGATTAAGTTTCCCAGACTGTGATTGATAAAGTGCATTATACGTACCCGAGCGAGCAAGGCCTACCGCTGCTATCTCTGTAAACAAGCAAAAATATTAGTCAAATATACTCGGCTCCAAGGTCTCGGGGAGGAGGAGCCGAGGGGAAAAAAAATCACTGAAACAGTGACAGCCTTATTCTTATAAATTGTGACATCTATATATAAAAGAATGGTCACACGGGTTGAATGGGGCTGGTGTCGAACGTGTGCTACCATTCCATTCATCTACAGTAATTGTGCTAATACTCCAGTCAAGGTTGCGGCATTGGCTTTCAGGGATAATTGGAAAGAGGAAATACTTCAAAAAGTTTGATTGTTTAGTCTATCTATAGGGGTATTAATATACATGAAAAGTGCAGAAGCAAGTTTGTGGAGGAGGGCACCTAGACCGAATGATTTGTGTCCATTGCTTTATATATATATGTTGTTTTTTTAGGCCTCCTCATTTCAGTTGAAAAATTCTCAAGGTGGAAATATTTTCTGTTTGCTTCGTGTAGCTAAAGGTTCCTTACTAGCTCTTCATGCCTCTAAATTATTATATATATCGAAAGGCGGAAATATTAGAAAATTTTAAAATAAAAAAATAAAGAACCGTTGTCATGTCAAACTTACAGTTGAGTGTACAGTATGAAAGAAGCATCGAAGTCAGGAAAGGATTTTATGAACTATAGAAAAGGTGAAAGGTCATTGGGAAATTCAATTTGTTAAACTCTGGAATCTGTTGTGAGTGGAGAGGGTTTGTCTATTTATAGGAGAGTGAATTATAGCAAGCTGTAAGAACAATTGGTTAAATTTAACCAGCTTGGAAGTTTATACTTACAGTAAGAGAGATTGGGTGAGTGTGTGTGTGTTGTGTTGTGTGTGTCAAGGAGAATAGTGTACACAGTTAGATGTGTATGTATTTGGTCAGTGGTAACAGGTTTATTTTCTGGTGGAGTCCTGCCTTTGGATACCTCAGAGATAATATTCTCACATACTGGTTTTGTTGCTAATGTTAAAAGGAAATTTGCAGTGTAGTAACAATTTTCCCTTGGATGGATTTTACAGTCAGTACGTGATATATTCCGATACAGGAATCATCATTAGTGTGCAGTGCTTTTTATCCATGTAATATGTACCACGTACATGTTGTATATAGCAGGAAGGAAACCCACAGTAAAACCACCTGTGTGCAACATATGGCATCTTAAATTCTGATGGATTGGTACCTTTGAGATGTTCCAACATCCATATTCAATTTTGGCAGATGTGGATTTCATAGCATATTTCATTTTTCATCGTACATAGATTACTAACCTCAGAGTACTGGACTGTGTGGACTTAATTCAAGCACTCTCTTAAACTCTTAGGGACATATATATTTGTTTTTATTGTTCATCGTTTTTTGCATTTTCAGGTCTACAGCTGTTGTTCAATATATCATTGTAGTTAAACTGTCAATGGTAACATTCCTGTCCATTGGGATAACAGTGTACCTTACCTCAAAGTTCTGTATTGTACAACACATGTCATTAAAATAGTTTAGCTGGCTGGCTACTCTGTTACCATGGAGTGAATTTTTACAGTCAAAGTTCACTATTTGGAGCTATACATTCACAAGGGGGTGTTTACTAGCCAGGGCTGTTTGTGTGTATACCATTCACTATAGTGTTGTGTATACTAACATGTCTGAATGGAGTTGAATTCGCTGTGCTTCTATGATGCTTCAGCTTTTCGAATGTAAGACCCTTTTTTCCTCTCACTAGCACCTGTTGAGCATTGTTTGTGTAGGGTCAGGTAGAGTGTGCCTGGAATAATAAAATACCATAGTACCTCAGCATTGAAGCTTAGGTGGATAGCAGTAGTAGTATAAAACCGGTAGGCTTGCCATTAACTACAGTATGTGAACATCAAAACTATATATGCAGTATAATGTATACATCTGTGGTGATCATTGTGTGAGTTCAAAACAAAGCTGAACAGGTTCTTGTTGCGGTAGCAGAATTCTGTTTAATACCTGCATATTGTTTGAAGGACTTGCGACGCTCAAGATATTTGTACGGATTAGTGTTGCCTAGAAGGCCAAAGCCCTTATTAACGCTGCAACAGCTCAAAATAGCTTTGAGCTTGACCTGAGTGAAACAATTAAAGCCACTTTCTCAGAGGATGGTGAAGTACAATGCTAAATTTTTGACATGTGACAGGTTATTTTTTTTGTTCTTGCATTGTGCATTGTGGATTCTTCAGTAAAGCGAAACTTTGAGTGGAAATATATTGGAATATACTGGAATATATATCAGATTAAATTTGGAATTTATAACCCTGCATTGAATCTTTGGTGAGACGTACAGTATAATCTGAAGATGGCCCAGGTAAGTAGATATATCACCCGCAATAAAGCAATTTCAATGCAAAAAACTCTGGCACTTATCAGGCAGGCTATATAGAAATAATTCATAATGGTCACGTAGACGCAATAGTTTTTATGTCCACTTGGGTCTTGTGGATATATGTATGTGTGCGTGCGTGTATGTATGTATGTGTGTATTTATGCAGAGCGTGTCGTGGGAGAATTCACATTTCGAGGTCTAATGGACATAGATACAGAAGAGCATCACCATGGCAACATAGCAGTGACTACCGTATGTATTTTTCATGGTCATAGTGATAACATTTACAAATTAACAAAGTATTGCACAGAGGTCTTTGAACTGCCCTTCTTCAAGATTGTGTGCTTGTTGCTCCACCATGTTTAATGCTGACAACACTGAGGCTATTAACCAATTACACCCAGCCAGGCAGCATGCAAATTGAAACCAAATTTAAGGTTATCAAATTATGTATGATGTCCTGCTTTCTCGTCTGTGTGTCTTCAAGAGGTCGACAACAACAATTTGCATAATTAAATCCTGATTTATTACCATTTTTTGGGACATGGTTGGAACTGACAGGTTGGAGGGGGGTGGGGGAGAGGTTGGTGGAAGGGATGAGTGGTGGGTGTGGAATTGGCTAGCCTTGAGGGTGAAAGGAGGCTGTAGGTGGGGCATTACATCGGGAGAGTTTTTTCAATAAATAGATAAATGTAGCTACAATATCTGACCGTAGATGACAGTACTCTGAGGCATTTAGTGTAACCACTATCAATAATGTTCTACGTAAATTTTGATAAATCTGTTGTATTGTACATATTCCCGTATAGAACAAGTTCATTACATTGACTAGTCAATTTTCAATTAGTGAAGAAAGTTTTTCAAAATTTCAAATTCTTGCTCTTGCTTAAAATTACTTTTGGTTGTGCTTACCAAGCATTCTTTTCATCTTCAACATGTGATTGCATATTACGTACACTACATTCACTTGTTAAATGTGGGATTTTCAGGAAGGGGGAGGGGGGAGATATGGTAAAGTGGGGTTAAATTATTTATTGTTGGGTTGTAAACTTCCATATCATTTCCATTATACACTATATGGAGCCTTAAGCTGGTTTCTGATGAGTAGCTGATCTGATTATATGGTGTCAGGCACCAGTTGTATGGTGCCAAGTACCTGTTGCATGGTGTTAGGTATCAGTTGCATGCATGGTGCTAGTGCTGGTGTTTGTTGTGATTAGTGCAGATTAGTGTTTGGATTGATGGCCAGTTACTGGTGCTGGTTTATTACTGGGATTATTTGACACCGAGATGGAATGTTTAAATAACTAAACTAGTCTTTATTCATGGATTTTCAATATTTTTTTTAACTTGCTGTGGTTATTTATCTCCTTCATTATTTCATTTTTGTGTAGTATTTAGTATACATATTGTATTATGGAAGGATGTTTTATTCATATCTTCATCTTATCTGTAATCAATAAAGAGGCAAGCTCGTCTGGAAAAGGGAGAGCGATTCGTTATATGTCAATGGAGAAGTAGGTTTCCAGCCCTTCTCTGACAGCTAATTTAACTTGAACTCTCGTCTTGAACCTAGCAGGCATAAGCAATTTGATTAGCAACCTATGCGTGTAAAATTCAGGCCACTGGGGGGGGGGGGGAGGGATGTAATGTCGGAGCATATGATTACTTTGCATGCAACATGTTGAAGCAGAAACTAGAAGTCTTTCATCGGCATGTTGAGGTTTTTGAAATATTCATGATAACGGTTTGAATATTCCGTTACTGCACAAATATATTCTCTTCGTTTCGGTGATAATCGGCAGTATTTTCTGTTTTCGGGTTGAGGGAAGTAAATAGGGACTTTATGTATACAGTCGTTTCTCCCGTGCCGAGGCTCTACAGGTAGCACGCATGCATGCGATCAGTCAAGCAGGCATCTCTTTATTTTAGCTGGGATATTTTGCCAGATAACGTATACACTATATATACCGTTAATAATATTGGAGAAGCGAGTCAATTTACGGAGTTGAATACACACCCATCTTTGCGTGTGTTTTAACCACATCAGTATATTTTTTCTATCATCTTTGAAATTTGGATATTTAGGTTGTTTTATGTTCTAGTCACTGAATTAAGTAGTGGGATCTGCATATCTTCTGGCCTTGGTGTCTGTGCATCAGTACTGTACATATGACAGAGGTGTATGAACATTTCATATTGCTATACCTGTCTCCTCATAACCTCAGCACAAGCATTCTTGGCATATATGTAACGCACAGTTTGTTTTAGTTTTGTCATTTCAAGCATTTCTTGTGGCATTGACATTTGGCAAATATATAGGAAATAAAACCCTTTCATTTTGTGAAGGAGTAAGCAATTTTCCGGTTGATTTCAACTCGTTACTCTGCTGATTTCTGCCTCTTTCGTGTTCTGTTGCTGGTTCCAGTGACCACGCAATCTGCAATGACATTGTATATCAAGCTTGTTGTTCTTTATAAAAGCAATTCGCAAGAAAAATCAGTTTAACGTTGCAGCTGGTTTTCTTTTTCTTCTCTTCAGCTTACGTTTTACTTAACTTATCAACATCTTGTGACTTTCATGTTTGATATGTCTATAGGACAACTGTATTAATTTTTTGTGAGGAAAAACACACATTTGTTAGTTTCTACCTGAGAAAAAGAAGAAGCCCCCCCCCCAAAAAAAAAACTAGAACAAGTAGCTGATTGAGTTTCATTCAAACAATCAAAATGTACTTA
>JAIPMN010005024.1:14385-24604 GCA_020650975.1 Apostichopus californicus
AATTTTTTGTGAGGAAAAACACACATTTGTTAGTTTCTACCTGAGAAAAAAAAGAAGCCCCCCCCCCAAAAAAAAAAAAACTAGAACAAGTAGCTGATTGAGTTTCATTCAAACAATCAAAATGTACTTAAGTTTTGATCATGTACATTCCCTTCTGTACATTTCTATTCCACGTCGGATTGCTACCGCTAGCAAGACCTTCGTTATATGTTAAGCTCCGCTGATTTTTAACGTTTGGATTTTTATAAATTTATTTTTTCGTCGGGAATAGGAAGCGAGACTGTCTGCAAAGTGTTCTTTTTTTATCATCGCCGGCAATTTTTTTCCTTTCTGCAACCTTTGTGGATGATGCTGTTTGTGGTTTATTACTGCCATGAAAAACAGTCTCTGGCAGCAATTTGATATATGAAATAACGTCCTCTGGGAGGGGAATTGTGTTTGTTCGTGATATCAAATGGTAGGGGGGAAATCTTGTCAGTTTGTGCGTTTTACGAGCACAATAACAATATAATAACTCACCTAGCTGCGTGTGGAAGGTGTAAAGTTATGAGTCCATGGAGCTCCCTCCCTGTCTCTTCAGGAGCCTCCTCTTCTCTCTCCCTCGACACCGATGAGGTCCACGAGATGTTGTCTCTGTCTCATCGGCGAAGACGAGGTTTGATTACGATAAACAGGTGCTCATCTAGTCAGCATCTTGCTTGTTGCTTCACTATCTCCTCAGTAATGACATGCTCTCCTACAACGCTCCTCGCCACTTAGAAACTGAATGTTTTAAAATAAAAAACGAATTTCAACACATACCTAAAAGGCTAGATCTTGTTAAGAAGGCCATCGCGTTTTCTTGGTGGTAAACATTCTCTGTGAGTCGTTTTTTTCTTGTGTACGATCGGCGTCGGTATAAATTGAGCAGGAATATGAATGAACTTCGTGAAATTTGGAAATTCTAGAATGCCCGTCTTGTTAATGGGACATTTGATACATCGTACAGAGGAACAAGAACTATTTACAAACAAGTCCGAGAGGACCCATTTTCTACGTCGTCGGCGGTCAGCTCTTAAGCCGTCGGCAAAAAAAGGGGGGAGTCTTTGAGAGACATCGGTTCAGAGGTCTTTGTCAAACAAGTACTTTTGTTCTGAACGTAAACATTTTCAGGAACTTTGGTAAAAATATTTTTCACCATAAACATGGAATTCTAGAATTTGTGGAGATGCCTCTACTCTGTGTCAAGAAGTTTAAGGTATGTTTTTTATTTATTGGTTTATATTCGTAGCAGAGCTGATGTTGTAATAGTTTCAGAGGCTGCCGATCGTCAAGTATGTTGCATGTCTTACAGTCTTAGAGCAAGTCATTCCACCGTTTTAAAAACCACAGTCGGTAATAATACTCTATAGTAAAGTTTTAAATTACATTATACACTGAGCATATTCTACCCTAGTACAAAGGGCAAGAAATAATTCAAATTTTTGCTTCGCAGTTTGAGCGTTATGAAGTTTGCTTCTCCTACAATAAATGCAATATTATGGTGCACAAACACTGCTAGACATCTATGCATTTGTGTCACAATTTTTCCATGTTTTTTTTGTATCTAACATTTTGGTATATCATGTTGGATAAATTATATTCCCTGAACGGTACTTTATTAAAAATTCACTAATCACACGCTGTTCTGGTTTCGGAATTTTATGCCCACTCTTTTATCGACGGGAGTCTGGTCCATTACTAACCAGTGGCAGCACTTAAATGTTCCTCGTTTTAGTGAGCAAGCTTTAATGTTCGCACGTTAAGGGACCAAAATCTAATTACTCTAATGTTAATTGGTAGTTTAAACAAAATGGTGACTCACAGAGATGGATAAATTTGCTGGCAAATACCAAAATCAATTAGGAAGCAGACGTTAGATAGATTACGTTGATTAGTAAAGACGTACCATTTTGGCTGATTCACCTTCAGGAAATATCAGTGAGCTTTTAAGGGGAAGTCATGTCAGTTTATTTGGCAAGGTTTGTTGCCAATATTTGTTTCTAAGAAAATACTGTCCTACTCCAGTAAGGGCAAGGGTGACAAATTTTGGGATGAGTCCGAGGCGCCTAGAGCATAGCTCATTGAACTGTTTTGATATATCGGCCTAGATTTACGGAGAATAAATTTCAGCGTTAAAACAGTACTAGTCATAGTAGTTCAACAAAGTGGCAGTTAATTTATATTGTATCACCCATTATTGAATCAGATAGATGTGTCATATGAACCAGTACAACGTTTTTTGTGACGGAGACTATCGAAACAGGTTGATTTAAAGCACAAATAACAGTCAAAATGTTTAAAAGTGTCTTTGATATGTAAAGTGTTAAAAGCTCACTTAAATTCATTAATCACTGTGATTAACCTTCATTTTGGTGACTGAATCTGGGAAGGTGACATAGTTCGATCAATTTCAATATTACTTAAGTAATACTCTCTTGTTTTAGTAAAATATAACACTAAAAAATGTATGTACCTAGGCTAGGCTAGGTAGAAGTACTATTACTGTCATGTTAGGCAATAAACAATCCACCCATGTAACATGTCTTTTTAACACACCCATTCCATGTTGGTGTTTTTTTGATAACATTCAACTTCAATGATATTCTCATATTCAGTTAAATTTAAAGGTAAAATGGCTGCTTAATTGACCTATCATATTTACCAACTTATGAATTCAGTATATAATTGCAATCTTAGTTTTAGTAATTTTTTTTTACTTTCTTGGCTTTTTCTAGTTTGGTTTAAAATCACTCTTCAATTCATGTAAATTTTACAGCTCGAAGAGGTCACAAACTCAAGGAAAGGAGTTGAAAAAAAAAAAAAAAAAAAAAATTTTAGCTGCTAAAATTTATATCTCTACAAATGAAAAAAAAAAAGTTAAGAAATTGACTGTTGTGTTTCGATTGGAGAATATAGTTAACTCTTTGAGTCATGTCCTGTTGGAATACTGCTCTCCAAACTCTGTTTCAATTCCAATCTTTGTTTATGATGGGTGAAATTGTTATGAGCTGTCAGGTGGACAGAACCAGATGCAGTTTTAATGGATGTGATCATAATTTCAGCTGTAACCGTTCTCTTTACTTTCCCCACTGCCTCTTTTATTTCACGAGGAATTCTTATGGCTGACTTGTCCTAATATCTCTAGAATTTGAGTTTTCTCTCATTACTTTGCTTAATAGTTCATATTTCAGCTACCTCCCCTCCTCCTCATCCCACAGTTTTCTGACAATTTTCCGTGTTGGATGTCTGTCCGTTTCACTTGGTTTAGCGTCAGGTGATTGCTTTTGCAAGATGGGGGTACCATTCAAGGTGACTAGCATTTATCATAGTGGTTCCGTAACTTCCGTATATGATTGATAATGTGTGTGCATGTGTATTATGCTTCAGTATCTTGACTCAGGGGTTAGGTCACGTACATACATGTATGCTCTAACACAGGTGTGAATAATGCTAGCTCGTCCATACCACATATACGGTATACAAACTCACACAGAGCCTTCTCTCAGGAAATGTATTTGCTATTGAATGACATCATCAGATGTTGTTTCAAAGTCCTTATTAAAACTGGACATTTTATTCACATTAATAGAGCTCTTACATTTTATTGTGCAGGGGGAGGTGGGGGGGGGGGGAGAAATATGAGGAGAGGACATTCACTCATTTCTTATAATTTGTTTTCCATCTAGAGGGAGAAACCTAGTCCATAATTCAAAGAAATGTTCTGATCACTAATGCTATCGCTTTCTGCTGTTTTTGTTGGTTCCACTCGAAACACCGACAAGAAAGATTGTTCTCCAAGGATTTACTTGTTATCTTCTGTGGCAGCAGCCAACGGTATTAACCTTCCCTGCAATTTAAGCTGCTATTTCATTTTTGGATTTAGTACGTAAATAGTACTTAAACACTGTGATATATGCCAGAGGATAAACTAAAATAGATTGAAACAAATCAACCATTGAATTTGCAAAAATTATTAGCCAAAAAAGAAATGCCCAAGGAAGGGAATGTTTCTTGACTTTGGTTTCCACTTATAATACAAAAGTTTCCTTTTCTTTTTGAAATCAATTTATTTCTTGAAATGGCATAGGACGGGAGGGGAGGAGGAGGAGGAGGAGGAGGAGCAGCAGCAGGGGAGGGAGAAGTAAGTTGCTCTTGCGTGCTGTGTTATGATATATTTGCCGTAAAGTGTCCAGATATTACTGATGTGTTGTAAATTTTATTTAATTTCTTTTATCTTCTGAAGTAAGTTTAACCTTTATGTATAGTAAGACCCTCGTAGTGTGGCGTGACGACCGAACCCATTACGATGCATTTTGACATATCATATCCCAAACAATCCTAAATCAATTGACAGTTAAGGTATTTTAAATATTAATCTATATTGATTGCATAAATTAAAGCAGCAGGAGCTGTATAATTTGGATATTATTTATCGATATATTTGTCATTCCTCTTATTTGCTACCCCTTTCCCTTCACGTCCCCCTCCTTGACACCCACATCACGCCAGTTCGACCGCCTACCTGGCATTTCTTATTTTCACCATTAGTATATATTACAGCAATGATAACCTAACATGAAGCACTGTCTGGTTGAACTTAATGTATCCTCCAATGACTGTACATGTATATCTATAGTATCTATTGATCATGCATATATCTGTATCTCCTTTTGTCACTCAGTTTAATAGGTCCTTCTCTCACCACAATCCCCTCTTCCTCCCCTCCCATGTCGTTCTCCCTTCCTGTGGTGGTCATAGAAGTGTGGTTAATGAAAGCAACTCTACAAGATGTAATATTGAGATATTTCTCTGTATAATTAATGGAGCTATGTCCCTCACCTTCAGTTATTCCTCTGCCTCACCCACCATTCCTCCCCTCACCAACCATTCCTCTCCCTCACCCACCATGCTCCCCCTCATCCACCATTCCTCCCCTCACCCACCATTCCTCTGCCTCACCCACCATTCCTCTCCCTCACCCACCATTCCCCCCTCCACCACCATTCCTCTCCCTCACCCACCGCTCCTCTCCCTCACCCACCGTTCCTCTCCCTCACCCACCATTCCTCTCCCTCACCCACCATTCCTCTCCCTCAACCACCAGTCCTCACCCACCATTCCTCCCTCTTAACCACCATTCCTCCCCTCAACCACCATTCCTCCCCCTCAACCACCATTCCTCTCCCTCACCCACCGTTCCTCTCCCTCACCCACCATTCTCCCCCTCATCCATCATTCCTCCCCTCACCCACCATTCCTCCCCCTCACCCACCGTTCCTCTCCCTCCCCCATCATTCCTCCCCCACCATTCCTCTAATATCCAATCATGACAGCTCCTGTCACCCATTTTCATGTCGTAAAATATCATAGACCTGTTTCTTGTTAAAATGCACCGCTGCCAGTGTCTTTGCTGGAGTTCTGTTATTATAGGCCTCCATATTTGCCAAACTCATCGTTGTCTCAGTCACCTTTTCTATGTTGCTATGGTGACCAGATTATGATTGCTCCCTTAGCAATCAAATTTGTTTTTAGTCATGGCGATATTTAATTACATGGAATGACTATTGTAACTGATCAAATATAGTTTCTCATGATAAACCTTAGATTTTTACTCGTTCTGTATGCAACGGCAGACTTATTGACCCCCAGTAAATGGCAGCAGATCGAGTAACGCTTTTTCGCGAGTAACGCTTTCCCGTAATTCACCTCAAGTTTGTCTTTTTTTTCCCGTCAGTAGTGAAAATTAAATTAGCAAACGTCTCTTTCTATGAGATTGAAATCGGGAGCTAGTAGATATATTGTCATCACTCTCATCCATATCATCCACAAACTCACTATCCGTAACTAGGAAACCTGTTTACTTATATTTTCCTAATACATGAATATTCAGTGATAGTTCTTTCATTGCAACAACTTGATTGGTCTGTCTTTCAACTACCTCTTTAATCTTTTTGAATCTCGTTAATGCACACTCGAAAGTGGAATAAGGCTTTTGTGATCCTCAAGGGATATTTGTGAGATTCAGAATTCACGATCCGGGTCGGATGAAACTTTTTTGATCCATCCATCTGTCAGTCAAGAGCTGAAACCCTACATAAGTAGAGATGTCATTCTACGAGAGTGTTGTTAATTCTTTATGCTTCCACTGTCTCTCTTTTTGAGGACATGACCAGGATAGGTTCAACACGCTTGTTGAAAAAGCCTACGACAGTGTGATAGGGAATTTTTTGGGATACGGCCTGTCTTGTTTCGTTCATTTAGGGATTGTATGCATTGACTCGTTCGGTGTCTCATTTGGATATATTTGTTTGTTATATTATTAATCTTCTGACTAATTGCAATATTTATTGCGTAAATGGAATCAAATGTCAACTTTTATGAGATGAAAACAACTCATGCCCTTTAAGATATTGATATTCGTAGTCCCGATGTGGTAGTGCTGTAAATACGTTGAAAGTTACATCGTTAGGAATGATCGTTCAGGACTGAGGACTTGTTTATCAGATTTTGGAAGCAACATTCGGCTAAATATCATGTTGTTGACGTCCTTCCCTCTTCCAGGCGAGAAAGTCGACTCGCACCGACGGTAATATTAGTTTTTCTGAAACATTCGTATCGATCGTCTCCGCATCTCGTCTTTTATCATTTTATCAAGAGAGGTAACTGCCAATTTCGATTTTTGGGCAAATTTATGAAAAGCAGCTAAAGAAATCAATCTTCACCTACGAGCCATTGATATTCAAATTTTGGGATTTCTGAA
Organism: Apostichopus californicus; assembly: GCA_020650975.1. NCBI lineage: Eukaryota > Metazoa > Echinodermata > Holothuroidea > Aspidochirotida > Stichopodidae > Apostichopus > Apostichopus californicus. Next base: position 21,167 of record JAIPMN010005024.1, read on the forward strand.
AATCAATGCGGAATTTGTTGTCTTTAGAAAGAGAAGAAGAGAATTGTAGATTCCCCGTCACCTGAAATACCAATTTGTAATATTGCACTACAGCTGTGTGTGCTAAACCCACTGCCTCACCGCGGAGCTTGTCGCATGTGCCCACGGTTTTGCCAGCATTTTTCTCGAAATGTCTACGGGTTTAATTAGTCGTACGGGCTATATAAGAACAGCATGCATCGCTTTCCTAACTGACAGTGTGGCATAGTCACAAACACCTAACAAGGATTTCAATTAAATGGAATTTTGTTTTTTTTTCCGGAATGAGTGATAATAGAAAGCCAGAAAAGGAAAGAAAGAAAAAAAGAAAAGAAGAAAAAAATTTGGCATCAACTTAATCTTGGAAAGTAACGGGATTTATCACTTAGGCTTTTCTTTTGGGAATTAAAGTTAAAAGGTGAATATATCCTAAAATTGGTGACATTTATTAAGCCTCTCTCTCTCTCTCCTGCAAGGTCTACTTTTCTATTTTTAGCTGATAGCTTGATTGGGTCAATTTGCATGGTAATGTGCATTTTGTGGTACGGAGTCGGTTTGAAACCGTTTTTCAGTTTGGTTTAGTTTTAATCATCTCTTCGTTGTGTTATGGTGGATATTATTGTGATGAGTTTACAGGAGACTGTTGTGCACATAGTCAAGATACCGGATTGTTGTAGCATTCAACATTTACTTACGTGGACTTGAATGGATTATACCAACTTGTGTTCATTCCCTTGTGTGTCATCAAGCTATACGTTTTGTGGATCAATTATTTGACTTTATTGAGAAGCTATTAGTGGTGATGTTTGGAGTAAATATAGGGATACAAATATGGCATTGTTACGTGGACATCAAAGTTATTAAGTACTGAATTTCAAAGCAATATAGGAATTGGCAGTGGTTGCATAGATCGAAACTTTCAGTGGTGATGTGTGAAGTAACATAGGGATACAACACTACTTGTAATGACGTGGATATTGAAGCAACAAAATCAGTGGTGATATGTGAAGTAACATAGGGATACAACACTACTTGTTATGATGTGGACATTGAAGAAACAAATTCAGTGGTGATGTGTTAATTTACATAGGGATACAACACTAATTGTAATTATGTGGACATTGCAGAAACAAATTCAGTGGTGATGTGTGAATTTACATAGGGATACAACACTAATTGTAATTACGTGGAAATTGAAGCAACAAAATCAGTGGTGACATATGAAGTTACATAGGGATACAACACTGTGTAATTTGCGTGGACAATGAAGCTATCAGTGGCGATGTGTGATATAACATAGGGATACAATACTACTTGTAATTGCGTGGACATTGAAGCTATCAGTGGTGATTTGTAAAGTAACATAGGGATACAACACTTCCTATAATTACGTGGACATTGCAACTAACACTCATAGCGTTTAGTTGACATTGAAGCTATTAGTGGTAAAGTTTGTAGTCAGATGGTGATCCTACTCTACTAATGATTATGTGGACATGGAAGCTTTATGATTTAACGAAAAATACCAGGATGAATATTTATGGAGCATAAAGAAAGAAAGATTCTTTGTCTATCTGTTTCTATTGGAACAAAGACACTTTGGATTGTGATAATGATCCCTATAATTTAGAGTTTTTCCAAAAGCCAAAAAAAGAGAATTTCTGTTGAGGAATCCACCTAAACATATTGAGTTTGATCAAATCAAGACATTTGAATAAAATCTCAAAATGTGGGCGACACAAAGATCAGGGCTGGAGAACATTGGGCCAATGAACCGTCGACGGTCCAGCCTCCACATGACCCAAATCCAACCGGTCATGATCCAGCCTAGGATGGCAGCCAAGGATTACGGGAATCGCAGGACGAGTCACAACTACGTAGCTCCCGCAGAAAATAATGCTTCTGTTTGGTACTCTTGCGATTGTATGATGGCCGTACTAGGGTGCAGGAAGGATACCAACCCATCAAAGCGCAGTTATAACGTAAGCCATCAATTTTGAGCTCTGTAAAAAGTTTGTCAGCGTAAATGGGTTACGGGGCATGGAAAGGTGGTAGGTTTTCTCCCCCATAGGGTCCTTGATGGTTACTCAATTTTCCCTCCTGATCCTTCCTTCTACTAAACTAACTTAACCTAGTAGACTGTGAATATCCGTAGAAGCTTCAGCGTTTAGGAAATTTCAAACCTATTCAAAGCAATTAAAATTACAGAAGATCTTCCAATTTTCTTTCTTCCTTTCTTGTCGCCTGTGGATAAGATATATATCTAAGATCTTAAACCATCAGTAGCTTGTGAAGGACGGTTATCTTCACACTTGTATTTTCTTATTGTTTTACAAAACACCCGAACGTTTCTATGTTGTAGTAATAATGTATATTTAAAGTTCATTCTCAAAAATAGATGAGTAATGAGGAAAAAATATATATTTTTGTGTAAGATTGGCAGTATTACCAACCCTACCGAATGTTACTCAAACTGAGCCATCCTCTCAAAGTTTTTCACCAAATGGAGGGATTAAAGTGAGTAAAAATAATGTACTTGCTCCCTCTTCTCAGCATTTTGTTTTATACACAGATACATTTTACACTGGTATTCATCACACTGGAAAATGTGTCAAAATCTTCAGGTTTTATTTTAATATTTGAAATTAAAATTTGAGTCATCAAACTGTCCTAGACTAAATTGCTATGGGATGTTTAGTATGGAATTTACCATTGCTGTTTCAACTTTTCAAGTTCGCTATTTTAGACAAAATCTTTATAATCCAAAGTAATTTTTAAACGCAGTAATGTACATGTATCAAGTTCAGCACTGCCAATTCACGGACACAAGTTTTTTGTAACGTAACAAATCATATGTCAAACGTGCGGGGCAGGCTAAAGAACAATATTTATCAATATTGGCATCATTATGTTACCTAGCCTAGCAGTAGGAGGAGGTCAATACAAATTACAGATCGACTATACGTTAAAATAATAATTGAAAAACAGTGGAATGTTCAGTACAGGAGTGTCATTGGTAAGTGAGTTTTTAGCGAATTTTGTGTTGAATTTTTGTTTGTACAATAGGTAACACTGCATTTAGTTCTACCACAGAACCATATTCTTGGTCATAATGTGTTATTTGTGGTTGTGAAAAATGTTGATTTCGGCGTAAAACAGGAACTTTTTTTTTTACAAGTCGATGGTTAATAATTTCCAAGTCAGTTTTTCATGGTTCCATTTATCTGTATAAAGTTGAAAAAGCATATTTTCTATGAAGCTGTACCATCTTTAGAGTAGATTTTGTACAATTTGGTGATTTTCATCACTGCAATGTCATACACTATGCAGCAATACCTTTACAGGGTGAATCGTTCGTAAATGTAACTCAGTTTACATTTGAAAGAATGAAAACCCCCCTTCCCAATCCCCTCCCCCCTC
>JAIPMN010005025.1:0-14913 GCA_020650975.1 Apostichopus californicus
GGTGCTCAATTTGAATAGATGAACCGTCTTGTTTGTATTGATTGGAGGTCAAAGGCTATTTCATCTCATCAAAGGTTGAAGTCATGAAACCTTGAAAATATGATATCCCGAGCAAAGAATCTTGGATATATCTCATATTTAGTGTGAGGAGGCTCCTAGATGAGCCCTTTTATTTGTTAGAGATGAACATTCATTTGATTCGTCAGAGATCAAAATTTGAAAACCTTGTAAACATGCTATCTCAAGTAGGGAACATGGAATGAATCCCAAACCCCATAATAGGAATTGAGTACCAACGATTACCAACCATTTTTTTTATAAGGTCTAGAGATAATCCATCTTTTTATCACATGCTATAGGTGTACATTTAAAGGTAAATAAAATAGAAAATACCTTTTCGTGAACAGAACTCATTTCTTTAGCATATCACATTTTCTATATATATAGGCTATAATGTTGGGCAAAAATGTGGATAATTAGGTGATTCATCATATCCAATGAATATTCAACGAAGAGGCGTGGTCCTACATCAGTAATTACTAATTGATATAGGTGTACTTTTCTCTTTCCCTCTGAAAAGTAAAACTCTGTACGTTTTTTTGTTATTATAATAAATATAATTGTGAAAACGTTACACATTAAGCGTAGACCAATTAATTTCTTTTATTTGTTACAGCTGTGTAGCAACACCATCCGATATAAACTTTTTAATTGGTATCAAAATTCTTGGCCGTTCGTTTTCTTGTTCAGGTCTGCGGTTTCTAATGAACCAAACATCTAATCAAAAGATTTGTTAAGTCACCGAGGCTTATCCTTCCAGCGAATATGTTTAAGATTATCATAAACATCAAGCTGCTTGCTCCAGCTACCATCAGGATCTACCCTGGATCTCGTTCTACGTCACTGACCAGGAAACCTCATTTGAGCTCAAGCTTAAAGGCCAAACCTCTTAATTTGTGTTATAACTCAAAAACGAATTCGATAACAGATGTTCAAGTGGATATTGTTTAACTCCCTATATATTAAGATAAATTTTGGTATTTATTATTGGATTGAAATAATTTCACTTTGTTATACTTAATAAAGTGCTTTGAGATTTCAGTCACGAGCTAGAGATTATAGGAAAGTATAGGAGGGACGACTAGGCAATGTATTGGCTATAGGAACATCACGATAGTATAGTCCCCGCCAACTGATGGTTTGATGGTACTATGGTATAGTATAGCCTAATCGTCGGAGTATAGCTTTAGTCTCAATCGTTACTTTGATCCACCGATATTTGGAGTTCCTATCGATCAACGTGAAATAAATGAAAATAAAGTTCATTAGACATTGTTTTGTTTTTCGTTCAGGTTTATGTGCACTTTTCAATATTCTGTCCACCTGGTCAAATATATGTACCAAGAATGACGTCATCAAAATTCAACCGCAAGACATCAATCGAACGAGAACAGTACAGAGCAGAAATTAACAGGTGCTGAAGATATTTATAAATTGATCTTTAAAAAGATTGGAGTTCATTAATCATATATGGAAGGAAAAGTTGAAAATTTCCGATTTGCTAGTTGTATATGATTAATAATATTATAGTTACATATGCGCGACAATATTCTTAAGAATATAATGGCCGACAGTATAGGCCCACTTACCTGCTCATTGGGGGTTTATAAGTTGATGAAAACCAGTTCGGACATGTCTTGGTTTGACCAAATACTTATCGTGGAACTGTTTAATTTGTACCGCACATACATATATTTTGTTTATGTGCTGTACACTAGGATTTACGGTTTGCAATATTCTGTCCGCCGGTGGGTGGGGGGAGGGGGCCGGTGGCTTGGCTTGACCCTCTCGATTTACTCAGGGGGTGGGGAGGCGTATCAATCTCCAGCAGCCCACGTGGTTGCGCTTCTTCCTATATAGCATTCATTTGAAAGGAATAGCCTGCATGCACACATGTTCAGTAATGTGTCTTACATGTTGTATATAGTATCAGAACGTTTCCAAACTATAATTCTTTCTTCCGATAGTAAAAAAGATAATTATGACCAAATCCCCAAACCCGGTTCAATATATGTCCCGTGAGTTGAAAAAGTCAATAAATATCTGATTCAGCCCTTTAATCTCAAATTATCTTGATTCCTGTTTTATCCCCTCCTTCATCTTGTAATGAACATATTCGTCTATAGCCTGTAGCAGCTTGAGTGAGTTACTCTTTAATGTAATTAGAAATAGATCATTTGTCTCATCAAGTAAAATATCGATAAACAGGGTATGGTTGGCTGGCTTCACCAGCATGTGTTTCCTGCTGCAAGGAGCCTACATGTATATATGTCGCATGGAACTTACCATATACATTATATCGGATTAAACATTAAACAAACACCCAAAATCGACAGAAGTCTCGCTAGGTACTGCATTTAACGCAAATGTAGAAAGAAACAAGGCGGCCATTTTGAAAATTAGTTGCTGCTAATACAGGAGCCGATAAGGTGTACTGCCGTATATGACAATACAATACTCAGTATTGAAAGACACTGCAAGCAGAGCATTGATTTCAAATAGCAGAGTATTCGCCCTATGTAGTTGACAGGGTCTAAAAGTACAAGGATGCTTCTTATGAAATTTATTTTTATTTCTAAGAGCAAATTGTTACTTCTAAAAGGTAGTCTGATTATAAGGTCAATATACTTATATAACTTACCTTGTACCATTCGACAACAGTCGGAGAGGGGGGGGGGGGGGGTCGNTGTACCATTCGCCAACAATCGGAGAGGAGGGGGGGGGGGTCGAGGGCCAGGTATGTTTACAATGACGATTACATCTTTATGATTCATCAAGTATATATTATGAAAATTAGTATCTTTCTCTGGTCTCTTTCTCTGTATTTTAGGGAGCGAAGCACCCCGTCAAGCCCGCAAGGGTTCTTTGGTCTGCTTCCTTCGCTTCATGTATCTTTCACTACTACTTCATGTTACTTGTTATTTGTAAACGTTTAAATGCATGTTGTGAAAAACAAATAAATGAAATGAAAATGAAATGAAATGAAAATGAAAGTATACATTTATCTTTAGCCGAGATGTCCACGAAACCCTATATAGTTGGCCCTTTAATCCCATGACGTAGCCCCATGACACCACTCCTCCCTCTCATCCGGCAGGTCAGTATGATAGGACCATACACTTTGGGCTTAAAGCAGGTAAGTTTGTGTAAACACTATACGTCGCCACACCAAATTGACTCCGCCATTCTCGGTCCACAGTTGTCTTACATTAGGATTGCGACATGTCATTACTTATCTTAGTTACCATGCATGGCACAATATGTTTTGTCAGGGATTTCGCTGAAATATTACTGATCAGGGCCAAGTTTGATAAGAAGGGATGGGGCGTCACGAGAGCAATAGCCCTTGGGTCAAGGGTAACATATGTAGAGGGCCGGGGGAATATGGGGTATGGGTTTACGGGCCCGTTGCCATTCTGGGGAAATGCCCCCCAAATTTCGATTATATTCCCCCACCTCCAATTTTGTTTCTTCAAATTTATGGTTTAGTAATGGACCCCTAAGATAGATCCATGCAAAAGCCACCCTCAAAACAAAAATTCTGCCCTCCAAACAGACGCTCTGCCCCGCATAAGTTGACAAGCTGGCTACGAGCCTGATATGGAATAATTGTATCATCATTTTCATGATAAAGGCAACTTAAAGATAAATGAAGGCTTCAAAATGAGATTATTAATATCATTGTCCCTGTTTCCTAATGTGGCTCTCGACGTCTCCGATCTTTGATCTACACTGATCAGTATTAAAAATTGAAACGACGGTTAGACTTCTTGACCTAATCGTCTCGATAGGAATATAACAAAGACCATTCTTCTGAAACTAATAATAAAAAAAAAAGACATAAATATCAACAACAAAAAATGATCATGCCCGTTTATTATAGATAAATTGTTAATTACACATGCATAGCCCAGAAATTAATTTGAAATAATAATCTCCGGGTGCCATTTAACAGAAGGAATTATATATACGTTTGGCCGCCCCGTCTCGCCATACTACCACGTTATCAATCATTCTATTCTTACCACTGGCGTTATTGTATAAGTAAACAATAAACGCACCAACATTGCATATCGCCATATTCCAGATCGTGACTAGAAACGGCCAGAAAAGTATTAATCCGCTATATCAGTCATAATTAGAGTATGATCATTCATATCTCATTGTTTGTTAGGAAAGAAATACCCATGGTCTTGATCATATTCCGTAGCAATTAGTCGCTGGTGTTATTTCGAACAATTAAGGCACGGTTATTAATAATTGTAAGTATTATTGTAGGTTAAAGAGAGGATAATTCCCTTCAAGACTGCAGATGAAGTTAGATGTAAGTCTCACGGGCACGTGTCCAATGGTCACTTAGTTAAGTCATTTGACCAACTAATGTTAAGTGATTCTTTATTAATTTGATGGACTTGCTACTGCGCATGCGCAAAGCATATGCAAAACTTGGGGATTTGGGATAGGGATGTAGATCACATGGAAACAATGTACTTTTTCATAAATAATTCGCCCGTCTTATTTCGCCAGTTATATTTCCAACTTGAATGAAATAAAAGTCGCATCCAAATATGTTATAATTTATCACGAGTAAGCATGCACGTTATGTATATACATTATTTCGTTGTGTCCATTCAGTATGTAGCTCGTTTAACCTTGGCAATATGGCAGTTTGCATGGAAGCCCGAAAAATACATTTTTCATTTAAACGTTTAAATCGTTAGCGTGCATTTTTCCGCCGTGTTAACTCTCTCGTGCATGAGCGCGGCAAACCGTATATATAGCCTATACTAAACATGACGGTGGTCCCTAGATACTAATGCGAGAGTTACTATAACGGGAAATGAAGAGTGATTCTCAGAATAAGTCACATTTCGTGGATAACCCAAACACGTCAGAGGGAGAAGAATTTTTGATTCCATGCTTTTAACCGGCCTTCTAACAGATTCTGGGAATAAATCCATGAAATAGAACTAAACAGTCGCTGTCAGTTTCTGATTTCGGAAAGAGAAACGTCACCGTGTGTTCACAACAAAAATAAGTAGCTAAAGATAGTAATAATTGTAGTGTGGCCTTCACCGTTTTGGGTCATTAAAGGTTTTACTTCCCCTGGGAAACAATTAAACCGAGCTACGTTTAGTTCATTAATGTTTTCCAAGCAAAACCCTGCAGACGTTCTTCTTCGTATATAAAATTCCTCGAGTAGGCATGCAGTTACTCATGTACAAATTCGAGGAATACCGAATAAAGGAAACATGACATTATTATCTTCTTGTTTTTGTAATTTTGCGAATGAAAATGTTAAATATTTGTGAAATCAAAACTATGAGGGAGGGGCAGGTGGTTTAGTCATCACAATACAGTAAATCATGTTTTCATAAACTCACCTTAGGCTTATGTTGAAAATTAGGGCTATTTGATACCCAGTGACTAGCACTTTCAAGAATTCAAAGGTGGGATGGGGTAAGGGGGGGGGGGGGGAGATTCTAAATATCCCCGGACTGATTTTCGTTGAGGGTATGAACTGGACAGGCTCCAGGCGCATCAAGAATATGAATGAGGGGGTGGGGCTTGGGTTGGTTGAATGCGACCCCCACATAGGGGACCCGGGTGCTTCCCTAGAAGAAACTTATAAGTTTAGATGTTAAAATGGTGCATTCTGATACATATTTAGACCTGCAGTAAATTGCATGTCTAAACGCAAGGTCGTGTTACAACAAATATCCCTCGACTGAACCCCCCCCCCCACCTTACTCCCGACTGACGATGGAAGTGGGTTTTGGAGCATCTTCCCATCCCTTTGTTCTCGGCGCAACTGGTGGTAACTGACCTCATTTTCGCTGTATAAGCTTATACAGAGTACATTATCATTTCATGGCACGCGATAAGGCAGGCTATTCAATGCTTATATATACGGGAGAAGGAATGGGGGAGAGGATGGGAGGGGAGGGGAGGAAGGGAAGAGGGGGAGAAGATAAGGGAGGAAATGACAAATGGGAGGAGTCATTACGTGTCGTTGGTTTCTCCTTCAATACATTTTAAGTTATCAATATAAGCTTAGGTTTGTACGGTTATCTGATTGGTAATGTCCGTCGGATACCCACCACCCAGCGACGTTCAGTTTACACACGTTGACCCCTTCAACCAGGTTATCATTACCACCCCCTCTGTCGGACTAGACTCGCCGCCCCAAAACCATAGTCCTTTGCGTATACTAATCCTGGAAAAGTTTCTACAGGAATTCGGAATATCTTGCGAAAAGATCTGGAAAGTGAGAGTTCACAATTTGACATGAACCAGAAAAGGTTTGAAGTCAAACAACGTATTGTGTGAAGTTTATTTAAACTCTTTACACCATTTCGGACTGCGTAAACTCTTATTTTATTCTTCTACATCGCAATTGAACTCTCCTCCCAAGAGGGTATGGCGGCTAATTGGCCAATTCTTACACACGCCGTAAACATCTAACTACCGTTTACATTGTACGCGTGCTATAAAACCTTTATACCGAAGGCGAAACTACTCGTTAAAATAAACCAATATTGCTCTGACGAGGTTTAACCACTTTTGAATTCGAAACGACGCAAGGATAGAGTTTACAGTTAGCCAATTTGTAATTTTTGGAAACTGCTAGCTTCACAATAAACGACGATTGATGTGTATGCCCTTGCGCCTGTATATACTCTCTTTGTGTCCCTCTGTCCGATGGTAGAGTGGTTCCCCATGGCCCCATCTGTTTTGATCATTAACTCTTCAAAAGTTATACTTGGATAAATACGAAGAGGTATCTCTAGGGTTTCGATAGGGTGCGCCACGTGCCCTTCTTTGTTGTGAAAACCGACTCCTTGCTTCTCTGCCAGACACAAACACTGAGTCTCAGTAAACATGTCTTTCCATCTTCTACACCGTAAGTGGCCTATGTTGTATCACGTCGGCCAGTGGGGGCACACGACAGTTTGTGTATGTTCTCGGCGAGGCGCGTGCCACTGTAATCTACACCGCTCAACAATGAAAACAATTCGCGCGCTCAAAAGTTGTTGGTTTATCATATTGAATTGTTCAATAGTAGTATGGCAGCACTTCAAAGGAATTTCTCTCACCTAGTTTAAGGACATCTCCAGAAATCATCATTCTTTTGAAGTTCTTTGTAGATGGGCGTCATTCATCGGTAGCTCAAGGAATACAACAGCTGCTTGTAAACTATACGGTGCTTCACAAAAGGCAATCAGACATACTCATAAGAACCGCCAAGAAAGATGAAGATGTTGAAGAGGGTTGCTGATCATTACCATGGTCTTGTAATTATTATAATTATTTTTGCCAGCTGCACGAAAAAATAAAATAAAAAAGGCAACACAGCATAGAAATACTTTCTTGATCCAGTGTGGAGTTACGTGTTTTCCTCGTGAGAGATATTATGCTCTGTAATGAGTATTTGCTGTAATGCCTGTAGCTGATGTAACAATATCATAATGTCCGCATCATGCGAATTTCGACACAGTACTTATATACATAAAGTCATCACGGTTAAAGGCAGTGGCGGAGCGTCCATACAGTCAGGGGGGCGGATGCCCCCCCCTGACGGACTCAAATGGACTGCTGGCGCCCTTTTCAGCTCTTTACCACTTTTTACTTATTCTAGATTATTGANNNNACCTATTTATTCTTCGTTTATCTGCAAATTAGCCAGGCCCGGAAAGGGTCATTACCGGCGATCTAGGGAGTATCTTTACTCAAAAATTTTCTGTACGCTACGCGCCAACTAGTGGTGGCGATCCGCTTAGATAGTGTCGAAAGCGCCCCTAAATTTGTAAAAAAAAAATTTTTTTTTTTAAATTCTCGGTCAAAAAAGATGTTAATTTATGCAAGTAATCTACTCTCCGTGACGTTTTATGTTTATATATTTTTTCTTCTGAACGGGTCACTCCGTTTTGGGCATTTTTTGCATATTTGCAAACTGGACAGTGATTTTAGGGAAAAACGTAATTTTGGTGACACCTAATGACTAGTTAACTTTCCCGAATACTTGCAATGTCTGAGATTAACCAATCTCTGAGATATTCTGAGATTAACAAGTATATGTTGTTATACGCTTGTAAACTATCCGGGTTCATTGTGGTCAAATTCTTCATATAGCCTATATTCAAATGATAAAACACCGAAACTAAATATATGAATTATGTATGATATTCTTATTCATAGGCTAAAAGCAGTATTTTTGCTGAGAAGTAATTAGATTTGTTTTAAACGGAGAAGAAATTGCTCTTTAACGGCGTTACACAGAATATGTCGATTGTAAAGAAGATTGTGAGGTCATCAAAATCACTTGGGAGGAGCAGCTGTATTTCTCAGAATTAAGAGGCCCAAAGCAAATGCTTTCGTCTTTAAGTGGTAGTTTTAAGATGAATTTACGGTCAGAGAAAGTTTAAATCTAAATTCTGTAGAAAAAGAATAAATATTTAAATTTTAATCGAAAGTGATGACAGTGTACGGGGAATAAACCAGTCTATCAAAGGAGGTCATAGCAACAGGAAATTTCTGTTACTTAATTTCGATTGAAAGTGAAAAAGAAATTGTTTCTGTGATATCGGTGTCATTAACGTATATCCTCTACAATGTGTGTAATATTCCAATCAATGGATTTGCTATAAAAAGCACATTTTGCCGTAATATGGGAAGTGGGGGTTGGGGTCGGGGCAAGAGGGGTGTGTGTGTGGGGGGTGGGATTATGTGACATATTAGAAGTCAGCAGAATGTTATAGTAAAGGGAGGGGTCGGAGACACTGTTCACCGTGGAGAGGAAGCATTCTTCACCTACATAACAGAGGTAAAAACAATATCTGATTGGAATGACTGGGTGCAAATAGACTGGGTAAATTGCCGTGGGGTAGAGGGTGGGTGATGGAATGGTGTGCCTGTGGTGACGACAGTGGTGTACGATGACTACTCAATACAGACCGTCTTCAGACAGCGTAGGTATGATTATCGCGTTCATCCGTATACTTCTTTCTACGTGGGACAATCACCATTAAGGGCTACGTGCGAAGGTATTGTACCTTTGAGTATAGTGTAACGACGACAACGGTTCAGAGCCATATAGATTATATTGCACTGTATAACTTTATTTATCGCTGTTTGCGAAGCACCTAAGATAGATATTAAAAGTGTAAAACCGTTATCAGTTTACTGCCCAACCAGCGCGTGCCTCTAGGTCAAAGAGCAGGAGACTGGTTAAATAAAGTATTGGCTAGCTACTGCTGACTCTTTACATGTTATTGGTGCACTTGGCGTTGTAATTAGGAGCAATACTTGATAAAAACCCAGATAAGAGCAATTAGAGTCGCAAGAACCTGATTATTAAATTTGATAACACACTATATAGTAAGTAGCCTATATACCTGGCGTATCTGCAAAGCTCGTTCACGTGCCGTATAACTAACCTCACAAGTACATATCGTTATTAGAACGTTGACCATTGCGACAGGGACGTGACAGCCGACCAACTTAAATCTTGCATAACCTTTGACTTCTCCCACTACACGAAATATGAAACTGTACATATTAATGAGCCGGCGCATACAGTGCATGGCGGTAATCTCTTTTGAGCGAGTCTATACATGACCATCGAAATGGTGTAAGGCCTAATGTACGTAAACGATGAGATTGCGTCCAGTGTAACGTCAGAATTCCATATGGACTTTATTAAACGGACCCACTAAATGACAATATGCTCACAACTGAGGTTTAGTGACGTCATAAGTGACCAATAGGACTATAATTCGCATGTGTTAAAGAGCATACCGAATAAAGACGCTCATAATAATTTCTCACACAGCCCACAGTAAAGCAACAACCGCGTCTGCAAAATGTTTTATTTCATTTTACCTTGGCCTATATAAAGTTCACACTTATCGTACACATATCTTAAGACATTCCTGCATATACCTAAGTGAAAGGACTATGCTATATATCAAATTCCACAATCCATAAACACAAAATATCTGTCGATTTAATGTGTAGTGTAACTTTGATAATCCTCTTTGTTTCTGAAAACCAGAACTGCACCATATATAACACACGACAGACGTAAACAAACACATGAACTATCTTTTCTTGTAGTTTATCGAAGCCGAGATTATCCCCTACTGAGACACGCGCCGTGTAACCTTTGACCTTTACAGGGAGCGACCATATCGCTTACCGTTATCAATTTAGGGACAGCATCATGTACAACTATTTGATTTTTACACCTCTGACGTAGACAACTTGCTAACTTAAACTTGTGAAGTTTGATATGTGAGTAATACCACGGCTTGTATTACGTCCCAACCAAACATCTCGAGGATTAAGTTCGCAGTGTTGAAACTGCCTCGGGTAATTGGGAAGGATTATAAATTACTTCAAAACCTCTAACAGAGCATGTAAAGAGGGAATAGTAGAAGAAATAGAACCCACAATTTTGTCTGGAAATCTTTGTTCAAACTAACACCAGCTCGAAGAGTGCGATGATAGCCAGTGAGTAAACATAATCCCCAGGCTAGTCAAATAAGAAACGGCAGACTATTACAGTGTCTAGAAAATTATTCATTGTGCAAAGGTAAAATAGTCTCGATACGCACCGATAGCTAACCTAATCAGCTAAACAACTTTTAGCCAGTTTAGTAAATAGTCAGTCGCGTGCCCTATCCACGCGCATGTCGTGTGGCTTCTAACAAAAGCAACCCAAACCAGGTTATATGAATATTCAACAGTGAGTAACTCCTTCTTGCGTTCGGGGCTCTCAACAAATTCGGTACGGAGTATATGGAGTATATAGACATTGTGATATAATAGGTAAATTTGAATACGGCAGTGTATAAGGGATAATGACTCGAGTCAACATTTCTGCAAACCGAAGCGATTCAAATGACAATTTTAGTTTTCTGGTAAAGCAGGAGGACTATAGTATTAGACAAAACAAAAGAAGAAAACATGGCAATGACTCATGAAGTGGCTATGTGACGTAACTTTATAGACGTTCGTATGTCTTCATTCTTTGTACGAAGGCAGTCAAAATCGCATCAAAGTGAGAAAAAAAAACATTTTCGTTAACTGTTTGAGCGATTCTCCCCCACCCCCACCCCCACCCCCATCTCACTAAAGAATCTTTATCACATGTTTTAATGATTTGGCCGATACGCGATGGGTTTTAACTTACCTTCATGGGTTTGTACTCGTACTCGCCTTCATATGTTTGTACTCGTACTCGCGGCATTTTGGAATTTATGATGAAGTGCAAAATTGAGTACTGATACTCAGGCTTAGGGTCTTGTACTTGCAGTGGCGTCGTGCCCATTGGGGCCCGGGGGGGGGGCACAGGCCCCCCAAACTTTGTCAAAGGTGTCATAAAATTTTGTCATAATTTAAAAAAAAAAGTGTTTTCGAACAGTGTCAGCAACTGAATTTCTTGTAGGGCCTACGAGAAATGGGGCTACCGTTGACTGTTTGGTCAATGGTTGTTAATTGTTGATATTCAGTCAATCGAAACAGTTAAATAATTACTGGTTGATAACTATAATGAACCAAATGTGCCATCAACGCTGCTATCGTTGAACAATATTATATATACGTAGTTCCAGAGTAAGTGCAACCCGTTACCTTTGCCAAAGTCAGTCAATTTTCCATGAAAAAATGGCAAATTTTTTAATTGTTTTCTAAGCCTGTAACAAAGTTCGGAAAGTTAAGATAAATGTAGTGAACAGAGATTATGGGACTCCATGTGAACTTCTTCTTAAGTAATGCAATCAGTTCGCTAAAAGGTCCACCAGGATAATTTTCCTCATGATCTGATAGGTAGTTTTGAAAAAAATGAATAATAATAATCATTTCAAATACAGTCACAGTTAACCTGGAAAATAATCACTTCGTTATCGCACGTTTTACCTTAGGTTTCGCTACAGTACTTTCGCTTTTTCTGCCCATGTTTTCAAACGGCATAGCTTTTTCTTTACCCAGTCACCACGTCTCACGGGCATGGGCGGCGATCATGGATCAGCCAACACAAAAATGTTTCGATTTCTTAAATTTTGGGCGCTTCTGGGAGACGAGGAATTGGTAAACTGAGGAATAAATGGCGATCACTTCCTTCGAGAATATTTCCCAAAATAAAAAATTGCCGGAAATTTTGATCAATTTTAGGGGTGTTACTTACTGCAATAAAGCACGGGAAGTGCCGTTTCCTGCAATCTGAGGGGTCTGCCAGACGAAAAATTTTCTTGTACGCTGCGCGCCAACCCGTGGTGGCGCTCCGCTTAGATAGTCATCACCTGCTCACGGGCCCCCCAAAAACTTATTTTCGCACGACGCCCCTGCGTACTTGTACTCATATCAAGGAGAAATTTCTATTCTCGTACTCATGGGTGTGTACTACTGATACTACAAGTCTAGTCAGTGTTATAGTCAGTGAGTTGAGTTATGTGCATTCAACCATTGACATCTGGTAAACGTACCATTCCAAATCGTGGTAATAGAAACAAGGGAAAAGCTACTGCGATAATTAGAACCACAATCGATCAACATTAAATATACGGAAATATCGGGTACCGTATGTGGTATGCGTAAAGTGTATTGCCCTTTTTAAATTTCCAATTATTGATTACATATTACAGTAAAGATGGTCACTGAGTTTGGATGGTGATGAGGGGAAATGTTGTTACAATAAAGACCTACATACAGTTACGGATATATCAAATTGATTACCATATATGGTATATGTACCAAAACCTTGTACACAACATCCATATATGAAAATGTCCTAGATACACGAAATAAACAATTTCCGGCCTTCATATATAGTTAAACTGACCGAATCAGCTAAAACATATGGCCTGCGAAAGAGAACATTGTTCTCAACAAAGAATTGATCAAATTGTAGATGATTAATATCTTTTAATCTTCGTATTATATAGTCGAGATCTTCATTACATTGGCCTTACTCTCTTTCACGCAATGCTCGTGAAGATGTATAAATGAATCTAGCTTTATGGTCAACATTGCTTTCCAACTAGATAGCAATCGTCGGTTTTTGGAGCATTTGATTACGTAATAATACTGACGCTAAGCCATCGACCATCTGCCCCGTTTCCAAGACTATGTAGATATAGTGCGGGGGACTTAATTAACAAATATGAATCGAAATCTTGTAATTAAGTCACGAGACACGCCGTGTCATTTACTCTTAGGTTTTGTTTATCTATTTGCTCGTATATACTTGTTTTTTAGCAGAAACCTCATTTAAGTCGAAAAGCAAATATAGTTGTAACAACCATTATAGGAATGACCAAAACGGCTGAATCTCACGAATAAACTCACCGCAGAGAATACAATTTAAGTTGTATACGCTGTGAATAGTGTACATTTTGGGAGCATATATAGCTACAATGCTTGCGGTAGCATCCATATATGCACAAGCCATAGTGTAAAGAAAGGATACGCTGTAGGCGATGATGTGAACCCCAAAACTCAAAACAAAAGCCAACCCAGAAATAAAGTATAAAGAGTATAGGAATCTAGTAAAGAGTGGGCGGTATGCGGTGGGCGATCCAAGGTGGGTGGGGTTGGGTTGGGTTGGGTAGGGTGAGGTGTACCGGTATTTATATTAAAACCGCAACCTCTACATCAATTTCAGTTTAATCCAGTATAAATTTCAAACAAGTCATAAATTTATTAATGTATAGCCTATACCTTTTTATTTTGATATGGCCATTGTCGTGACGTCAGAATATATGATTTTGTTTCTTCCTTTAAGCTAAATTGAAATGAAATCGAAACATGCCATATATCAATTCTCGTTCTCTTTGTCAATCCTCTTCCGGTGTGAAATTGTTACGTCATTTCACGCTATATACAGCTATATATCTTCACGGTTGAGAAGGAAAGATGCCATTGATATAGTTCTGTAACTTTGTAATGGAAAAATACCTTCTCTTCAGTGATACTGTTAAAACTTCAAGTGCTGAATCCCCGGAAAATACTTTATCACGAATTCAGCCTGAGTAATAAACACTTGAGGACGGCATGTTTCGATTTCATTTCTCTTAAGGTTAAAGGAAGAAACAACATCATAATGGCTGTTGTGACGTCATGACGATGGCCATATAAAAATTCTATAGTACATTAATTCCAGTTTCGCTTACGTGTGTCCTATACCGAATGATAGGCATATATAGGCATATATGCATATTATACTTTATTCTAGAAACTAAAGGTGCGTGGTTAATGTTTAAGTATATTGGACTCGTAGCACGAAGAGTATA
Source organism: Apostichopus californicus (assembly GCA_020650975.1). Classification (NCBI taxonomy): domain Eukaryota; kingdom Metazoa; phylum Echinodermata; class Holothuroidea; order Aspidochirotida; family Stichopodidae; genus Apostichopus; species Apostichopus californicus. The sequence continues at coordinate 14,352 of JAIPMN010005025.1, forward strand.
TACTGAGCAATCGGTCCTATGTAGCTACACCCGGTATATATCAAGCTAACTTGGGACCGATAAAAGTGATGTATTACTTCCGACGTAACCAAAGTAACATACAAAACATACATGATCGTAACATGCCATAAAATGGAGCTCTCCCAACATGAATGCATGTAGTTGAATTTTCAGTCCAAGGGGAATAAATGAGTATAGGCCTATATTTTGTCACTCAACTCACATAGGGGAATTCCCCATATCCAGTAGAATACCATGCATGTGCCGGGATCCAAGCGGTATACATAATAACCGCATAGGGCGATTTAAATTTAACTTAGTTTAACGTACATATTAGCGAACATATTTTGGGTTTTTGGGGTATAGCACTTCAACTAAGGCAATCTTGTATCTCCGTCAATGCAAAAACATTTATACTGTGGGCACCAGTCTTCAGTCATCAGTTTCTTTTGTCAAGTTTGTTTCTGTTAAGTGACCTCCTATGTATATATATATATAGGCCTATATATATAGGCTATATATATATATACATATACATATATATATATATATATATATATAC
>JAIPMN010005026.1:0-11185 GCA_020650975.1 Apostichopus californicus
GGGTCGGAAATAAGCGGGGACGACGGGCGATTCGCCCTCGCAAGTGCTAAAAAAGCCCTCCTAATGCACAATTACGAGTGCGAAAAAGAAACAAAAAATATAAGAAAATCGCCCTCGTTATATCAGGTGTCTGTGTAAAATTAATTGTGACATGCGTTTGCTTTAGCTAGGGAATTGCAGTTGCAGCGCGAATCGCGCAAACAGTTCTCACATCCCGCATCAAATTTGAAGCAGTGCGGGAGGGTCGCGCAAAATCACCGGGAAGTTCCCGTGGCATTACGGCCTCCGTCCGAGAAGCATTTTCAGTACCAGCGAAAATAACCTAAAATCCCCACAAATCTCCGACCACATGGTAGCCTTACTTCACACTAAGTCAACTGCATGGAAATCTTACCTTGCCATCTGTTTATTCGCTCTAGTTGTGTCGCAAATAAAAATATCCATGGAAAGTGCAATCTTCGACCACATGTTAGCCTAACAACCACACTAAGTCAATAGGAAATGTAGCCTAACCACCGGTTTGCCAAAAAAAAAAAAATGCGTAGCTTAGTTTACAACTTTAAATTTGATGGAAATCGGCATTTGTTTGGAAGGTACTGTATGTGCTATGTCTTATAGAGGGAATGTTATATTTTATATTGGAGTAGTTTCTAGTTGTTATTATTTCTTTACATCAATCTGGTATTACATTTTAGAGTAATTTTAAACAAGTTACGATGGTACAATTTGCTTTTCAGTTTGATTGACCTAAGCTTACATTTACTAATTGAACCTGAATGGAGTTAAAAAGGTAACGAATAGGTATGTTTAACTTCAAGTTCGTAACATTTCTATTTGTTCATAAACGGTATAATACTGAAAATAAGTACAAAATAATGTCGGAATGAAGGCAATATGTAATTAAAATTAACACTTTGGTAAAGATTGAAGATGGATGGTTTGTCTGAGATACTTTTTGAGATGGATATTTTGAGTAACTATTCTTAACCCATTTCAAGCCATTAACAGGTGACATTCACATCGAGGTGGTTAGGCCATTCGCTTAGCACAGTGCTGACTAGGTAGGATGTCATATTTCCGTATTTTGGAAATTAAAAAAAAGAAACTCCAGAGGTTATTTGGTACATACAAAAGGATACCTTAGAGCCTTGTATTACAACTAAGCAAAAGGAAACAGGGCAAAATCACAACAATAATTGTTTCTGTCAAAATCGGAATCGGTACGATTATGAAAAAAATAATCGGTAATCGGTATTTTCTGTTATGCATAATCGTTTGAACACTATTACACAGTAGTTAACCTATCTAAACCAATGGCTTATTGTATAACCACATGGCAAATCTCACATTTTCCCATAGGTCATCCAATCTGAACCAAACAATAACAGATGACAAAGTATTTTGGACATTCATTGACTCCGATCCTAGGTGATGGATGTTAATTCCCTTTCCAAAAGGAAGGATTGTGCATATTGGGGCAATAGTCCAATGTGCAACTAGAATTTCAGTTAACTATATAGACCATCTTTATGGCCCAGAATGCAATACGACCAAAGAAGACTTTTACACTTATAATACATTACTTATAGGAGATCAGTACTATCGCACACATTTTGATTGGACCGTATTAAAACATGGTTCGCTGACAACTGGGATCCGACTGGTAGTTGCCACGACCGCTATCGTCATAGGAGCTAAGGAGGTACAAGAATACTTCTATTCAGTCTATATTAATCAGAAAAAGTGAGTTTCCATGCACTTGAGACGTCAGGAAGTTGTTTCCATATTAACCCCCTTTCCTCTTGTGCAGATATATACGAGGTTAAACGGTTACTCATCTGAAGTGAGAACATCCACATGATTATGAGGTAGAGTATACAGACTTCCCTTAAAACTGGTCCAATTATAGCTTACATCAGCATACATTTATGAGGCTCTTGAAGCAACTGTTTAATAGAATAGTCCAGGTCAAAATTTTCATTTTGATATGTTAAAGAGGAACATAATCTGAGCATTCTGGTGAAATTTGCATTCAATTCCTATGTACCGTTTTTGAGATATTGACAGTTGAAGTTATCTGATATTCTACCAAACGTGAACTTGAAGCAAACAGGTGTGATGTCATAGTTGTACACTGACAAATAATGTATATTTCACCAGAATGCTTAGATTATGTTCCTCTTTTACCTACTGTATCAAAAATAAATTTTGACCTGGACTATTCTTTTAAGATTGCAGTTGAAAATTTTTCAAACCAAAGGACGGCTTGCAACTGCTCAGGATCACACTATACCACCCTCCTCCCTCTCGAGTTGTTTCATCAAGCAATATATGAATGAATCCAATTCAGGTCTCAGCATTTCATCACCGGTGGTGGGTTCACTTTTCATAGTACTATAAGTATCAAACACAGTTGAAATAAGAAATATGAAAATTTCCAATTTCTTATTTATGATTATTATTTATTTATTTTTGTTTTTATTTACACTATTTATGAAGACTTTTACTTCACTGATCGGAAAATTTTCAATTATGTTTTTACTTCTAATAGCTTTGACACTATTTGTGACATTGGCATAACACTACATCATTGCAGTGTATTAATTGTAAAACTAATAACTATAAAAGTTGAAATAAGAAATTTGAAAATTTCCATAATTTTTTATTTATTATTATTATTATTTATTTATTTTTGTTTCTTACTTACACTATTTATGAAGACTTTTGCTTCACTAATCGGAAAATTTCATTATTTTTAAAATTTTTTAATAGCTTTGACACTATTTGTGACATTGGCATAACACTACATCATTGCAGTGTATTAATTGTAAAACTAATAACTATAAAAGTACCACTGGTCGTTAACAGAAAACAGTTGTTGTTTGACCTAATCAGTTGTTCTGTGTATGTGGGGTCAGTTATTGTAAATACTATATAGGGGTCTTGAGAACCGTAAAAGACTCGGTCCCTAAGACGACAGAGGAGATGAGTCAGTTCGTCCATCTGTCCGTTCGGAGGCAGTGTGCGACTGGCTTTATTTGAATAGAATTGGAAGGTGAGAGCATCTTCTGTAGAAGAAAACTTTTAGCAATATAAATGTTGGGTAGAATACTGCAGACCTCCAGTAAAACTATATTTATCATTATCTATCAGAAACAAAAAATATGTAAATTAGTCAAAGTTAATTGTCATTTAACATGGAGGCATTTGACAGGAAAAATGTGCATGTAAAGATAATAGACACATACATGTATAAGGCCAACGAAGAAACAGCAAACAGAGAAGTGAGTGAAAAAGTTGAATTATGTCAAACAGCTGAAATGTTTGGTCAGATCATATCTACCAATATCTAAATACAGTTTCAATGTCACTTGACAGATACCAATGTCAAACAGTAAGTATTAACTTTCCATTTCACCACAGAAAGTACACTGAAATTTGAAAGGTTGTCAGTTTGCCTGCAAAAATGTTGAAGAAAGCCAATCAGTTTCACTCACAGAAAACTTTTTTTTTTAAGTTATGAGGCCCCATTGTCCCTCCCACGGGAGAAGTTGATAGCATATATTTTGACCTTTGACCCTTAATGTTCAGAAGGGTGTACTGTAACAATACTTATTTGGAGCATTAGAAGCTTTAGTGGACTACTTTTCAGGAATTTTGGATTTCTCAATTTTGAAGAATAGTCTGATTTTTTGTTTAAAAATTGTTTGCCAACCTGCAGGAGCCATGCTTCTTGGCATGGCTCGATGCGGCTTGCCCCTCCCCCTCTCCCTCTTCCCCCTCCCGTGACATTATTGGTTAAAGCATGATTCCAGTGCATTTTACAGTGGCAAGGGTCACACTTAACAATGCTATGACTAAACTACTGTACTGGAATCATAACGAAAACATTCAGTCAGAATAAACTCATTATCAGTGGAAACGTTCAAAGAGCGATTGTCCAGGGTTGCTAGGGAATATAATTAGAAATATAATCAAGTAATGTTTACATGTGACCTTGTTATTAACTGGTGAACCGATCAATATCAATCAACCAGTATCAATACCCATGTTTGACAGTTCTCAAGATATATGGCCAACAATTGTCTGACTATTTCATCAGGATTGATTTATGGTTAAAGTTTTCTTTGTGTGTTATCGTAAATATCTAGGTACTATCATTTTGGGTGTGACATTAACTTTGCCCTCAAAACTGTTGAAAAGAAAGATTATCACACAGAGAGTCATAACTTTGAATAGGATCTTGTTAATGATATGATCTTTCTTAGGTATGATGGCTCAATTTATCCCAGCAACTGTGTTTACTCAGATTTCAAGTACATTTTGAGTTTACTATATATATAGTGCCTTTTGAACCAGATTACAAGTTATGGAACTGGTCATTGTTACATTGACTTTGGTGATTAGTTTGCCTATTCTCTGCTAATAATTAATACAAATTTAGGTTGACAATTAGTGCCTCGTTATGATAATGTGACCATGGACTTGAGGACCCCAGCTGTTTATCAGTTAATTCTAGCAGAAATAGTTTTTCACAGGCAAGCATGGACATGCAGTTATTAAATTTCATTAATGCAATGCATTCTGGGACTTTTTATCTCGGTGTGCTTTTTAACTTGACTACGTGGCTATATCTGCCATCTATGGTACCAAAGTCAGATTTAAAGGTTTACCTTTAAATATAAAAGTCAACCCTACAAATGACATTGCTTAATGTAGAGTGTCGACAATCTGAATAACCAAAGGATAGTTTTGCACGATACTCAAATGTGAATATATAAACATATGTTGTCTTTTTCAGAGGTTGGCATCTCCTTGCTTATATATGATAATTACTTAGCCATACTTAGCTATGAGGAATTTTTATGCATTTTAGAATTACACAGTTTACCCTATCACACAGTATATCATAGTATATATATAATAATAATAAGTCTATACAGTATGTCAAAAGTATATCTCTCAAGGGCAAGTCAACAAAGGTCACAGCTAAACTTTATCATGAATCATTGTAGGTAAGGTGTACATTTGCCCCTCACCCTATACCCTAATGGTCCCTCATCTTCTTTTTGCTCCTTTCTCATTCCTCTCTCCAACCGGGTATATTCCCTCCCCCCCCCCCCCCACCCTGCTAGCCTTCTAAGCTGCCCGGTATTTCGGGTATATTTTTGTTAAGAGTGATCACGTTCCCTTCCCTTGTTACTGTTCATTTTGTAAGTTTCAAATGCTGAAATGATTAATATATTCAAGGGAGATGGTTACACTATGGCCATGTTGATGGAAGGAAGTCACTGTTTGTAGTTTTGTCGAAGTGACCTTCTCAACAATCACTCCCTAAATCTTGTTGACTCCATGTATTAGTTTGAAATGCCCCATGTACCGTCGATCTGTACAGATTCATATATATATGTAGGCTGTGTGTAAAAATAGGGTCATGTCAGTAGAACCTTGCATGTTAGAATTATGTTGTGTTAGGACAAATAAACTGAACCCAATTTTGGAACATCAAAATAATGTTAATCGAGACCGTATTCTTGTACTTGTGTAAGCTAATCGAACCAGTGCATATATGGGCTACTGCAAAAACTAGGCCTGATGAGCAGAAAGCTCTGGGTTGGGGGGGGGGTGGAGGGGAGGAGGAGGAGAGAGTGCTACACCCCAGTCTGATAACGAGTACTGTATTGATATTTTTATAATGAACCAAAGTTAACAATTGGCTTTAAAAAGGGGGGCCAGGCCGGGTAATAATTGTACCTGATACGTGACCTGACTTTTGACGGGAATGTAAAACTACACAATGTACTGTGTGAACTGGTACCCGAGCAATGCGCCTTCGGTGATAATGAAGGACTTGCCTTTCAGTTCAGGTCGAAAGCCATATAACTTAAGTCAGATTCAGTTTTCTGGGACATGGTTTGAACCCCACAGTTCATTTTTTTGGTGATAAAGTGATGTAATTGGTTGTAACATTGCCGGACTTACCACATGAATAAGCCTGCAGACGTGTTCCCAACCCACAAAACCAGAATCGTCTTTGAATTAATGGTTTTAAATTTAGTTTAGTTACAGTATGCTGAGGGACAGAAATTTTGGTGGAAATGCTAAGATTCCACTGTGGTTTGTTAAATTTTGAGATTAGCTGTAGCAGCAAGGCCATCTGTTATGAATTACAGAGATATGCGTGCAGCACACAATTTAATATTTACAGCTGGATATATGGCATGTGATAGGGGCGGGGGGGGGGGTGGAATAGGGGGCATGGGCAGAATATCTTCTTCCTAACGTAACATGAGAGCAATGCTGAGGATGTTTACATCCTCTAGAACCAACTTCCTTTAACACTTATTTTGTTTTTTACCTTAGTTAAGTTTTCGAAGGATAAGACAATCAGAATTTTTGCTGCTGTTACTGATTACTTCAAACACTACATAAAATAAAATAAAACTGTTAGCAAACTGCTTATCCACTAGAGAGCCTGTGTAAGAGAATGTGTAAAAGTAAGTTGGCCTGACGTTTCGATCCTAGCAGGATCTTCTTCAAAGGCTAAATGACAAGTAACAGTAACAGAAGGGACAAAATTAAGACACGTAAAAAAAAGTATACAGAAGGGACTACATAAAATATACGCTGAAATATCTCTTGTTTTTTGTCTTTATGTTAACAATTGTAACACATGAATTGATTTTGCCATTGAGTAACATGCTTAGCTAGTGATATTTATACATGTTACTATCATGTCTCTCTTACCTATCTCCTCTATTGTACATATATGCACTCTATAATTTCTATCCTATAGTCTAAAATCTAGTAACATTCTTGCACTTTACCCCCCCCCCCCCTTACCCCAAAGATCCTCTCTAAAGTCACCTATAGAACCCCCTCCTTCCAGTAAATTTTGAGGTAATTTAAAACAGAAGTATTTCTATGTTACAAGCAGATGTGTCTTGAGAGCTCTTCGTTTACATTTAATATCTACGTATATTAACACTTCAGCGAGAACAAAACGCGGTTAACATATCAAAACGTTGTTGTTATCTTAGTATGTTTATACGTGTCATTGAAAAGTGCTCAATTAAGGTTAATCATGATCTCTAAGATGTAACTGTATAACATGATTGAATGTTAATTGGTGTTTGTTTGTTTGTATCTAGGCCTATAAAGTGAAGGGCGTATCTCAACCAGTATTGACTAAAGGTACAGTAGGTATACATCCAAGTTTATCACCAGATAGCAGACTTTATGGCAATATAGAGTATTGTACTTCAAGAGTTTTAAAAGTTGATTGTTTTAATCTGGCTCATTTGTTTTGAGGTTCGTTTTGTCATAACAGTGACAATTACTTCACTATCTATGTATTCAAACTTTGCACGTCATACAGGGTGTGGTTTTGTTTCTGGTGGATTCGATTATCTAGGTCAATTAATGACAAGTTCTTGTAAAATGATAGTTTGTGAAACATTGAGACATTGGTAGAGCGCAGCTAGCTGGGGCTTGTGACTCTGAGTTCACTGGTTTGAATCCTGTTTTAGCCTAATCGATTAGATTAATCGATTACGACTATCAGCACTAGTAGGTCAGTGACAAATTCTAGTAAAATGATAGTTTGTGAAACATTTCAAGACAATGGTACAGACTCTACCAAGTGCAGCTAGCTGGGGCTTGTGACCTGTGACCTGTGACCCTGAGTTCACTGGGTTGAATCCTGTTTTAGCAAGAAATATCTTTGCTCTTTTCCAGTTTGTTTATAATGTTTGCGGATGATTTGCCATTGTTCACATTAATGTATTTATGTTATTTACTTCGCTCCTCGCTTACCTGTCTCCTCACAACCTTAGCACCTCGTTCTACCGTGCCTATAAAGTCCTGGTAAAATAATAACAATGTGCGCCCTCTATGACCGGACCCCCCGGTCACTGCCCCTCCTTTCTCATTCTACCATTCTACCATTAAAAGTGTCATCCCTGAGTTCACTGGGTGGAATCCTGTTTTAGCAAGAAATATCTTTGCTCTTTTCCAGTTTGTTTATAATGTTTGCGAATGATTTGCCATTGTTCACATTAATGTATTTACGCTGTCTGAGACATTTTGAGCAGATCTGTGGACAAGCTAGCTCTGTCGTCGGCCTCCAACATTCCATAAAGATAACATAAATGGGAAAATGCACACAATTGAGTGGTGACAGATGGTTTTTGAATTTTTAAAATGTACTTGAAACCAATTGGAACATTTCGTGCTATTCAAACATGATTAAAATAATAAGACTTTGATCTATAAGTATATATATTTGTGGATTGACAGGAAGTTGAAGTTGTGGGTGGCTTCCATTTATTAGCTGAATAACCTTCTTGGTAAATGAATCGGCCATTGTCTGTAAGTCTGTCGTCATTTTAGTGACTTTGGAGTGTTTAAGTAATTTACTTTGTAATTAGTCTCTGAAATTGAATATCCTTTAAAGCGAGTGTTGTGAAAAGTATTCAGGTTAGATTGTTTCAATTGGAGCAGTCTACAGAATTGTCATCTTGAATATTGCTTAAAAATTTGCTAATTAATCAAATTAATGAATACACTAATTCAACAAATGATTAATAACCAGTTAATTATTGAAAGGACGGAGCTATTACCTCCATTATTTTGATCTTAAGAGAATTATTAGATGAATTTACTTTTTTAATTAATCTGTGAATGCTCTTAAATCAATTGTTGTGGACACGATTACACTTTTGATGTATCTGTTTTAACAGTAGAGATTTTTCATATTGAATATGACTAAAAAATATAGTAATAATGATTATAAAATTGTGCTTATTAATCAGATAATGGATACATTAGTTAATCAAGTAATGCATAATTAATTTATGAAAGGATGTAGCTACAGTATGACCTCTTTTGACGAGAGAGACTTCTTTGACATGCTATAGACTTAATTACTGCCATGATATACAGTATACTGTGATAGCATACATACCCTAGTGTTATAATGCATAACATCAACCAATGGCATTCATGATTTAAGGGGTTCTAATAGCAGGATATTATAAAGTCTTCAAAGTTTGTGCAGCAGCTTTGAAGGCATTGAAGTTTGTCACTTATAAACTGGTATTTATGGATTCTACTAAACTACTGTTTATACATCTGCACACTTGTCTAGCAATCTGATAACTTTGCTATAACATTTTTCAATGTGATAACGGTTAAATTTTATGCAGCATACAGTAGGTCATCGTTATTTACCTTCTATATCACTGCACATTCCTCATTGGAACTTTCAAGAGATAAATTAAATTCACCGACATCCATGTTCCATAAGAACATTTTTAATCTTCATCTGAGCCAAGTACAGGCGCGCTTTTTATACCATCTTTGATGAAAAATAAATTCCAGGGCGAAGTAATGGGGTGACCATTGACTGCATGTGACCGCCCACCGTATACTAACCCAGCAGCATTGAGCGTGATGTGATATGTTACCTCCAATTCCCAGCAGTCGGTAGTTAGAATGAGGCCTTCAGTCTTTGTTTGACACTGATGGTATTATAACAAATTATGTCACTTGTCTGTGACTTGTAAAACTAGTTTGATTCATGGTCATGATCGATGGAAACAACATGAAGGAATTAAGGTAAATGTTTCAAGCTAGGTTTGAATACATGTTTTGATTGATTGGGGCAAGAATCTGATCCATTTTTTTATCATATTCTAAGTATAAGCTGATATTTTAGACAAAACTCTCGCTGTGTGCTGAATTCCATTTAACATATATTGTTGTGGAGGCATGCAATCACTAGAGAAATATATGGTAGTGTAACTAACAATGTGGTATTATATCCATACTATGCTTAAAGAAGCTTATATTAGCTTATATGTGCCTATATATATTGATATTTCAACAAATTCAGTTACAAAATAGAAAGCACATTGAAATAAAAGTATATAGACTCCGAAATTTAATGTTAATCAATTGACGTTATAGAATGCTTTAATATAAATATATAGGTAAGGTTGACCTTGTTTCAATGGTTGTGTTAAATCAATTTATACTACTACTCCCTCATATATATTAAAAGCCTATTAGTATATATTTAGATTTGCATTCCTAGTCCTGATCCCAGCTGTATTGTTTTGTGTTATCGACTTTCTTAAGTGGTTTAGCGTAATTATTATCACAGGTGTGACTGGTTTAACATTACCTACAGTATCTCAACACAACAATTGCTTTCATGTACCTGGCAGTGAAGTATAATATTATGAAATAAGACGATTTAATTCAGTCAGTCTTAGAAAAAGGTTTTTTTTTTTTTGTGAACTGTGCATGTTAATTCACATACGAAGGGGTGGTGGGGTGCTTTTCCTTTAATTTACTTCACTCTTCGCTTACCTGTCTCCCCACAACCTTAGCACCCTTGTTCTAAGGTGCCTAGAATGTCCTGGTAACCTTTTAACACTCTGCGCCCTCTATGACCGGCTCCTTCTCATTCTACCATCCAAAGTGCCAACATTGTGCATTTTGTCTGTCTGGATATTCTCAGTGATATTCGTACAGAATTGAAACCTAGGATTTTAGTTTTTCCATCTATTGGATACTGAAGTATTTACCATGCGTGCACAGCCCGATAACTATCCTTTTTTGCATAGGGAGGGATTTTCTAGCTGTTTTATGGAACGGTTCCCGCCCTGTTAGAATTGCACTGTCTGTAGTATACTGCAGGTACAGTATGTACAGACTGGATATACTGTAGACACTATTTTGAATTGTGGTTTGAAAGACCAGTCTCTTAGGTTCCCTTGTAACCATCCTCACATGTGACAGGCTTGACAACAACATTTTACACCTCACACTCAACAACACAAAATAACATTTGTAACATTTTCAACATTCTTCCACATCTTGTGTTAATATGAACAAATATCTTCCGTGCCCATAATTAATTATCAACTATACTTAATCCAATTTATATGTATGTGTGATATGATTCCAACCCAGCAAAAAAAAAGAACAGTTATCACATGAAGAACAAATGTCAATCTTTCTCTAGTTTTAATCAATTTTTGTGCTTAAAATATGACTTTGTCATATTATTTGTCCTTATTATTTCTCTGGATGACTGTAATAAATACAGTAAATAATTAAGCCAGGCCAGACTGATTGACCTATGTGTACCACCTCATCTGATGGGAAATGTCCCCCC
>JAIPMN010005028.1:9125-22082 GCA_020650975.1 Apostichopus californicus
TTTATTTTATAGTACTTAAATATAGCCAATAGTATGCCATATCAGCTCTTGCTGCCAATGCTGCCAATGCCAATAGTATGCCAATGGTGTGATGGTATGCCAATGGTGTGATGGTATGCCAATGGTGTGACGGTATGCCAATGGTGTGATGGTATGCCAATGGTGTGATGATATGCCAATGGTGTGATGGTATGCCAATGTGATGGTATGCCAATGGTGTGATGGTATGCCAAAGGTGTGATGGTATGCCAATAGTGTGATGGTATGCCAATGGTGTGATGGTATGCCAATGGTGTGATGGTATGCCAATGGTGTGATGGTATGCCAATGGTGTGATGGTTTGCCAATGGTGTGATGGTATGCCAATGGTGTGATGGTATGCCAATGGTGTGATGGTATGCCAATGGTGTGATGGTATGCCATTGGTGTGATGGTATGCCAATGGTGTGATGGTATGCCATTGGTGTGATGGTTTGCGTGATGCTATGAGTGAGTGTATTCTCAAGTTGGCTGGCATTTCAACAGAACATTTTATTTAGGAAAAATGAAATAATTACAGCAAAACTGTTGCAAACTAACTTCCTGTAATGAATCAGATTCTTAATGTTATTAACAATTGTAAGATTTGCAATGTCTCTAATGGTAGTGATGAAAATGAAGCCATTGAACATAAATATTAAACATAATCAAAATATTGCACTACAAAGCAGACAATAGAAAGGGGCAAACACGAAACTGTATTTTATTTACTGTCGTTTCGGGCATTACGAACAAAAGGCAATGAATATTGATCTCAAAATTTGTATATGCTATTATGATGCAATTTGTAAAAAAAAATGGCATATTTATGTTTTCTATTTTCACAAACCTACTCACATTTTCTACATAAAGTACTCTCTTTTACGATTAAGATTGAAACCTTCTTTGTCTTAAAGAAAATCAAGGGTATCGTATATGGAATCTTGAACCAGTACAGCGCGGACAAGACAGGTATGGTAGATTATGCTCTCGAGTCGGCCGGAGGGAGCGTGGTCAGTACCAGATGCTCGGAGACGTTTACCTCAAAGACAGCCCTTCTCAGTATCTTTGGAATACCTCTCTGGTATGTCACCAACTCACCAAGGACTGTCTTACAGGTAAGCATGTGACCCAGTGTTTAATTGTCCTTCAGACCCATTGTCTTACAACTGAGCCCCCTCTCACCCCCCCCCCCCCCACACACATGGCCATACTAAATTTCTGATGAATGCTCACAAAATCTGCTTGATTGATGGTAATGATAAGCTCAGGCACACTGACCCACCACCCACAATGTTTCTATGTTATCCTGGTGGAACTGAGTCAGCCTAGGTTCAGTCAGTCAGTGTATGGCCAGCTCTTAAGAGTGCATGTGTTGTTTCAATGGCCACACCATGTTTGAGCAATGTTGTTTGCTGACGCAGGCCTTAAGAATCGATGGCCTCTCAATCTGGACACTTATTGCTCTGTGAAGGTCATGACCACTGTCTTCTACCAATTTAGCAGTTGCTGGTTCTTGAATTGGAGGGCGAGTGGGGGGGGGTGGGATCTCTCCTTTCCCTGTGGCTCCCTTAGAGAAATTGTCACCAAACTTGAACTACTACAGGGATGTATTTCAAGAAAAATTTGCTGGTAGTCACATGGAAAACCTGGACTTTTTGCATCACTAAAGTTATCCAAGGAACAAAATTGGTTTCCAGAAGAATGAATGTATAATAGAAGATAATCTGGCGGTCCTATAGACATCCTGAGGTGTATGATTTTGCCTAAAGCCAGAACTTTAGTTACCCTGGGAAACTTTCAGACTGAGAGGAAACCCTTCCAAAGTACCAAGATTTGATGTATGTTGAAGAAGGTGGTTTTATTCTCTCGCAGTATTTAAGAACGTGGCTCAGCCGCCTGTGAGGAGATCTTGTGATCATGGGAGCAAGAACTGTACCACTTACACTGAAATGTTACAACTACACCCACAAGAAATAAAGGATGAGATTTTGAGTTTATGTTTTTGTCATGTATTTGAAGCTTTGTGTGGTGCAACTATTGCTAGTTTTGAAAAAATAATTGTAATCTGGTCAAATACCATGGCAAGATCCATTTTTTCCCTTTTGGCTTTCAGCCTGATGTAAATCCAGGTAACTGTTGGGCCTTCAAGGGAGCTGTTGGATTTTTGGTGATTCAGCTTTCTGACACAATAAAACCAACTTACTTCACAATGGAACATATCCCCAAGTCCCTCTCACCTACGGGAAATATCACCAGCGCTCCTAGAAACTTCTCTGTTTGGGTGAGTTGGTAAACTTTTGTCCATATAATCAAAATTAGTGCCCTGTGTTCGGCCTCTTGCAGTGAAGTTTATGAAATGTCTGCTGGACAAGGTTCTTTGTTGAAACAGGTATTGTACTTGTTGCTATGTTTCAGTGACTCAAAAGCTCCACTTTCTCCCCCTCCCCTTTCTCCCCTTCCATATCCCCTCCCATTTTCTCCTCCCCTTTCTCTCCAACATTTCTCCCCTGCCCTTTCTCCCCTCCACTTTCTCTCCTCCCATTTCTCTCCTCCCATTTCTCCCTACCCCTTTCTCCACTCCCCTCCCATTTCTCCTCCCATTTCTCCCCTTCCATATCCCCTCCCATTTTCTTCTCACCTTTCTCTCCTACTCTTCTCCCCTCCCATTTCTCCCCTCTCATTTCTCCACTCCCCTCCCATTTCTCTACTCGACTTTCTCCACTCCACTTTTCTCCCCTTCCATTTCTCTCCACCCCTTTCTCCCCTCCCCTTTCTCCCCTCCCATTTCTCCCCTCATGCCCTAATACCCCCTTCCTGTCAGGAAATGTCTGCTGTTTAGTACATGTTCGATCCTTCATGTCAGTCTGCCCATGTAATTTTGCAGGGCCACAGTCTGCTTGGCATGCAGCCTTGCCTGTAACCTAACTGATAGGGAGATTGACCATACCAACCATATAAAACTGTTTAATACGCTGATATTTTCTTTCTGAAAACAGTCTTTGAAGGATGAACATGACGTAGATGGAGTCCTTTTGGGTGAATATATGTATGACGATGAAGGTTATCCCGTTCAAGTCTTTTCTGTTCAAGTGAGTAATAAATTAGTTTTTTTTCTTGAGACAATTAAGTAAATTCTAAAGGCAAGTGCAGATTCCCTTCAAGTTTGTCTTTTTTCCTTTTGACCTTTGACACTTGCATTAGAGGCCATGCAGACATCCAAGTTTTTTCATACCATTTCTTTTACTATTCTTTCACAGAATGTCGAAATTAAACCCACGATGATGGTAGAATTGAAGATACACAGTAACTACGGAAGCTTGGAATACACATGTTTGTACCGCTTCAGAGTTCACGGTGACCTTTACAGGCCATAGTGTGATATTTTTTTTTATTTATTATTACAACTAATATATCCAAGTGCTTTCCAAGTCTTTGGTTGAATTGTACAATTGGCTAATATTAGTTTCATAATTTTGTATTAACTTAATGTATAAAGCAAGTATAACCTAAAAAAGTTATTTTATGGAAACCGTGGCCTAGTAAAATATGATTTTGAAACAAAAGTTATTTGAGGCTGAATATACCTATAAAGTTTTGTTGATGCTTAAAGCATCAAATAGGAATGTTTAAGATACAAATAAACTATACCTGCAAATGTTGCATCATACTTAGCCTTCATATACGCAATCTGTAAAGGACTTGAAATGTCTGAAAAGGACTTGAAATGTCTGTAAAAGATAGAATTTGTTTAACCTTGTGTATCTACTTGAAAGTTTATGTATCTCTGTGTGGCTCACACAAACTTTATATCTTCTGCAATGTCATCATAAAAACATTAAATTGTGTCTTGGTCATTAAATTTCAGGACAGATTTTGTAACAAGTTTTGTAAATAAATATCTCTCAGTTTGAGCAAGCAGGAAGATGTTTCTGTTATTAATAACCTGCAGCCTTTGAAGAAGATCCTGCTAGGATAGAAACATCAGGAACTCTAACTATTAACACATTTAACTAAACAGGCTTTTTGCAGTAGATAAGCAGTTTGCTGATTTTTTGTTGTTTTCCTTCTCATTAATGATCTCTTCAATATTTGCCAGTTAGAGTATCTTAGAGAAAGATTCACTCATCTGTTGTCCCTATTCTGTAATTGAGAAAGGGTTCATTCTTCAGATATGCAGTTATAACAAGGGTGATTTGTCATCGAACAAAAATGCAAAATCTTATAAAATTATAACTTTCTGTTTTGGTGTTCATAAAGCCATTGAGAGACGAGTAATGTAGACTGAGTATTTTTATTTTCTCATTAAGTGTAAATATTGATATGAGTTAATAACAAAACAGTCCTTTACTTTGTAATCCAAAGAGTATATAAACATTTTTTTGCCAAGACAAAAAACTGATCAGCAAATTACATTATTGTTAATTATTCAATTGTTTAAAGTGATTATCTCATCAAAAGACGAAATCTACCAAATTAATACATCAAAATTAGACCTTATTTTATTGGGAATACAGCTGCTCATCATAATGTGTGTCCTGTGATAAATATGCAAAAGTGATAAGATGCATTTCTGAAATGAAATATTAGGTCAGTCGTATTTTGTAAGCAACACATTTTGGCCATATAGAGATATTGCTATATATAAGTATTATTCTTTAGTTATTGTATTTTTTCTTGTTTTGTTTGTTTGTGTGTGTGCTTGTTTTTTTCTCTCTATTTGTTGGTTTATTACTTCCTGGCAATTATTTGGTAAGCTTGTGGAAACAAAAAATTTATTGTCATTGTTTTGAGTTCCAGACAGATTCAAAAACTTATTTATGACATTTATATGCTTAAATAGCCAGAGATAGGCTATTTCAGGATGGCAAACTTGGTCAGTGGATTTTTTGGTTTATTTTGCTACTCCTGTTAATAGTGTTCCTTCTATATTCAATCTGTAATATTAAATGAATACTTTGATTTACATACAATAGTTGTTTCTTTATGTTGATGGTGCGGTAGGGAGTGGGGGGGGGGGATTCTAGACCTTACGGGTGACAACTGACTTTAAGTTTATATTGGGTTTAACAGCATGGTAGTTCATATACTTTCAATGATGGTCTATATCTTCAGTCATAATATTTGTATATATTTCAAGCATAGCGCACAAATTGTATATGTTATTGCGGGCCATCAGAGTAATATAGCTTTGTTTTTTCCCTTTCTCTTTGCATTTATGGAACCTTGAGATTTGAGATATAAAATAAGTGGCTTTAAGTACCAATTTATGGATGAAGTTTAACATACTTTATGGTGGTATTAAACAAACGCTTTTTTCTTTAAGAGGCAGTTAAAGTATTAGACAAGATGTAGAATTAGCACAAGTAATATAAGTTAACTTTGTCATTTCCATCAGTAGAATTTGTCCTTAGTTAGCTTGGCATGTGAAAATGGATTTTCATACTCTATGTTATAAGTTGACAATTTGATATTTATTGTAGAAATATTCAGGGAAAACTGAACTCTTTCACTAATGTTTACAGTTTGCTCCCACATATATGTCATGTAAATAACTCTTTATACCATTTGCAGCAAGCAAAATGTAAAAAGAAATAATTCATTGTTATTGAAACTCGTGTATGCTGGCCAAACTTTGGAAAGGTGTTAAACATTGGTGCAAGTTTAACCCACTTCCTCTTACTCATTTCCCCACATCCATTTCCCCTTCACAATATCCTCCTCATTCATTTTCCCTCACCCTTTACCTCATGCAGTCCTCCCTCATCCATGTCCCCTCTCTATTCCCATTCACACACTTTCCCTTCATCGTTCCCCTTGTCTCCCTCACCCACTTTCCCATTTTCCTTTTCCCCTTCCCTCCCCTTTACCCTTCTCTCCTTCCTCTCTACTGTGACTGCAATATCCCATCAAAATATAATTGAAATTAAATGCAAATATTTATGCAGGATTGCCTCTGCTATTGTTGTGATACTAAAAGGACTTGCTTGTCAATAACTAAATTATTCCAGAGATATCTGTCCACATGGAATAGGTGGAAACTTAAAAAAAAAAAATTTAAAACAAAACATTCCAAAAGGTTGTTTCATATTGAAATTTGATACAAATCGAGTCAAGAACTCTTAATAATATCATACTGCACCAGTTATTACATATCTTGTTAGACTGACTTATTGGGAAATATATGAACTGTGGAACATAAAAGCTGTAAATTTCACTGCTTTGATATGGTAGTTGTTAACCTATGATGGTCTTGTTATTCACAGTAACAAAAACAGTAATTTCCAATCACTTGTCATTTATTTATATGTAATTTCATTGTTGCATTACCACATTTCAGTCTGTTTCTTCCATATTTAACATTAATGTTCAGGCCCTATTCACTGTGAAATAAAACTTTTCTTTTGAAAATATCTCCTATTTAAAGAAGGTTAATTTACAATTGTCTGAAATGATAGATACTTGTGTAGTTTGCCATATTTTGCTTGCCTGTAAAATTTTGCAATAGGATAGAACAATAGCCATTGATACAATATCTTGTATATATTAATACTTCAGTAAGTACAGTTACATTTACATGTTTTGTTGGGAGTTTTGTTAATAAAATGACATGTTTTGAAAACTTCACAATTACCTATGCAAATTGTCTTTTTCTTGTCCTCACGAATAAAATGGAATATTGAATGTAAGAAGTGAAGAAACTTGTAATAGTATTTGGAACTAGTCCTTACATATGAGCCACAATGTCTTCTTCTTTTCCGTGAATTCGTTGCTGGATCGATGATTGGTTTCTAGTCAACACATAATCATCAGGGTTGGGTTGATGCCAGGGAGGGAGGGGGGGGGGGAGGGTTACAGGAATGTTGCCCTTAAAATCATGAAATATGACATAATTAAGATGGTTGTTTCCATGGGTAGATGGGTTTGTTTTCCCTTACATTACATCTATTGGTGAAATTGAGGAGTGCTAACAGGAGCCATCCTCCAAGCCAATATTTGCTTTTGTCAAGAAATTGAAGTTTTAAAAATTTAAAGGAAAGATAATTTGCTACTGAATGGAAAATCTGTATGCCGTCATGTTAAGAATAAAGGTATATTAATGGTGATTTAGGTATAAAAACCATGTTTTAATATAAAGATATATTAATTTGGACGATCATCTCTGTATCCAATGTGTAATTTTGGCAAAACTAATAGATACCTTGGTTATCTATGATAAGTTAGGTAATGACTAATGACACATTGATAAGAAAACTCTCTTCAGACTTTATGAACACAGTTATCTGATCAAATGCCAGTTGTTACTAGTTATCTTAAATATGAAAACAAAAACATTCTGAGATTTTAATCACATTGTATGCCATATTAAGCGATCGTTTAAGATGTTAATATTTCGTGATCCACAGGCCACATGTGTCCCTCTGGCATATTTTCTGTGTTCCAAAAATGACTTGAAAACCCCATTAATGTGTCCCACAGAATGTTATCACAAGGATAATGCATGATATATGTCAACTTTTGGGGAGGTTTGTATAGAATAGGCCTAAAGCCTACTTTTGGTAGGATATTTCACCAAAGCATATCTACAGGTCACAAGTAGAATGTACTGATCCTTTATATGACCATATAATGTAACATTTCATTTGAGTTGGCAGTGTAGTGCTGTGGCCTGCAAATAGGGTGCAAAATTTAACTGCCCCCCCCCCCTCTACAATCTACATCAATTCCACTGATATCCAAGTATGGAATATTCTTTAAGAACATCTGTAACAAGTGCAAACTTTTATTATCTTCAATTGTAGCCCAGCAAAAGTTGCCTATTTTCCAATTATTTCAATGGTCAACCTTAACACTTCAGTTGAAGATACCGATTTAATTGCTGGTATTCTATCAATTCTTTGTATTATCTGAACTTGGCCAGACAATTTCCACAGACATTCCTCCGCAACACCCTATAAACTAAAGCAATGCCATACATTGTGTTGACACATGAAAACAAGATGAGTACTATTTATTAGACATTTTTTTCAAAAGTTAAACATCTCATAAATATTTACCAACAGGTTGAATAAATATGTGTATTTACAATATATTAGTTTATAGAACATTTGTAAAAACTTCTTGATAAATGGTAATAAACATTTCAAAATGTGAAATAGATCCAACAACAGCACCATATACAAATCTTAATCTCAAATATTATATACTTTTGTGCAGGTAGTAAACTGAAAACAATAGCAATGCATTTTCTGAGACTGAGTAGATGCTATCCCAGGCTTAGAATTCGACAGATTTAGCCTGCAGTTGCTCCAAAATGCCAAAATTCTGACTAAAATCAAGTTCTCCCTGACATTTTCCTGTATTACAACCAAATCGGTTTACTGCACAAGCTTTTGAGAGCAGGTCAACAATATTTGCTCATAATAATTAGCAGTTATACTGGGTTTATGTTAGGTACGGAAAACATTCTTTGACTGACGAATGTTAACTGACTGACATATCTCATGTTAAAAGTTCAAATGTCTACTGGCAGAGAATTGCCAGTGTATTTTTCTTTCTACTTTTTTCGACATTGTTTATTCAGTTCATAGTATTAGGGGCAACTGTAAAGGGCTCTCTGGTGGTATAAGATGAATAAATTTCAATCCTTCGTAGTATCTTCCAGTTTATACTTTATTCAATACAATTATATAAATCAGGAGTTTTTAATTAAGGTAATCAAAGGAAATATCAGGTTGCAAGTTCAAGGGACAACTGCAAAAATTCTAACAAATATCCAAAGCATTGCAATCTTACTGTACATCTTATGACCTGATCTCTCACGACTGTTTGTTATATTATACATATATATCACACATACAGCAAGGATATTAACTCAGCTTGTTCTACTCTACTAAATGTATGAGATTTTTGTCTAAACAATAAGAAAAAAATATATATTAAAAAAAAAAAATGTTGGCAACATGCTAATTCACTTAGGCAACTTGTCAAGAGCTGCAGCTGCTGCATATTCCCCTGAAGCAAGGCTGCAACAGAGATCAACTCTCCAAACCAGCAGTGGTTATTAGTGTGTAACTGCACAACACAAAAGATGTATACATCATATGCAGCCTGGCTGCATGACACTGCAGACCTGTTAGTGACCACCTTTTACAACACTGCCTTTCTAGATAAAGAAGCTTTAAATAATAGAATTTATTAATATAAGTCTCTTCCAGATCTTAGTTAAAGAATTATACTTCCCATGTTCAGTATGAGCAGCTTGTGATGTAATAGCACAAAGGTGTACGATTACTGTGTGCTTGACTTTGTTATTCTTTGGAATCAATTATACCACCCCCAGAAATTGCAAATGTTGCTTCATTTTCAGGCATGTCAGGGCTGCGGGAAAAGAAGAAGGAAAAAAAAGGAATAATGGATAAATAATATGAGTATATCAGATGACGCTATGAAAAAACTTTCATTTAATGTTTTTTTAAATTTTGATAGCTGGTTGACTGGAATTTTTTTGTTTTTTTGTATGCTTTTTTTTTACATCAGCATTATAAAGTGTTTGCTATGTCATGATCAGATGAGAAGGGTCCAACTTCAAAACTGATGCATGTTCCTCAGTTAAAGCACTAATGCTCAAAGTGCATGTAGGTAGCAATCACTGACAATCTTTAAACAAAGTGCAAGGCAAGTGTTTGGCTGCTATCCTTCTTATCTTGACCAACAACAGTTCTACTTATGGCTCCATAAATAAGCTAGCCATTAAATCAGTTATGTTCACTGTAAGATCTCTTAGCAACTGTAAACCGAAAGTACCAAAAATTTGATCCTATCTAAAGCACGTTTTTGGTTGCCAAATTTTCAACACCTGTCTGGTATTACTCAAATTAAGATTGCCAATGATAAAACTAAGGCATTCATTAGGAACTTCCCCGTCAACCAAATGATGGTTAATGAGTAAGCCATTAAAGAAGTTGATTAAATCCTCAAACATATTTTCATAGTGGCTTTATAGCAAACACATTTAGAACCTACATGAACATTCAAATTTGTTGACATTTTCAAATGAGAATTAGCTAGTCAAGCTAATGAGCTCTATTGACACAGGTGTTATGAGATCTTGGTGTATAACAGCATCAACATCGTAACCAAAGCAGCTTAAAAAGCTGCTCTCAAAGATCTTGTAAAAATTACAGATTCATATTCACATATTTCATTATTAACAATCATTTCTTCTGGCTATTTGTAAGCCACCTACAAGACAAACAGTGGCTACTATTAAGATACTATCATGGAAAGAGAAAACATGGCAAATGGCTTTAATCAAACAATTCAACTAATTGTTTATTTTTAATATTCAAAACATGGAAAATGCATGACCTGTCATATATTTTGCCAATTCTGTTTTCTCCTCTTCCTTTTC
The DNA here is from genome assembly GCA_020650975.1 of Apostichopus californicus. Lineage (NCBI taxonomy): Eukaryota > Metazoa > Echinodermata > Holothuroidea > Aspidochirotida > Stichopodidae > Apostichopus > Apostichopus californicus. Next base: position 19,558 of record JAIPMN010005028.1, read on the forward strand.
GTAAGCTTATCCTTGTAGTGGATGCATGAGCTAGAATATGTCCTCCAATGGGTTTCTTGGGATCAGCTTGAAAACTAGTACAGGACGGAGAGAGAGAGCAATATATGAACATTATGTTAAAGATTCCACTAGATCACAGTAGTTATGTTAAGAAAGTGCACACAATAATATTGTGTGCACTTTCTTGCATCTGTACTAAGGTTGAGGGGAAAACTAATTTTAATTTCAAGAAGCGAGAAGTTTAAAACAAAAATTGGGATTGGGAAAGGGGCACAAGTGTGGATTCTTTAAATTTGATGGTTTTTGAAAATCTCCGAAAAGGAGGACCCCAAACAGAACCATCTATTTCAACTTTCAACCGTCATGTTTAAAGCTGAAAATTATGCTGAAAATATGCTGATACTAGGGATAGAGAAACCAAAATTATTAAAGTATAATATATTTGAACTTTAAAGTTTTTCATTGTTATTAAAATAAGACATAGTCACATCAATTTGTTTTTGTTTAAACGACAGCATATCTTCGCTTAACTCTAAAATGTTGGAATCATGATATAATTTTATTGCTGAGCTATTTCCTTGAACTTGGTGAGTTCAAGAAAAGTTTTGAAGAAATATAAATTTTTTTTTATTGAAATTGCACACTTTAACACAGGAAACAGATTTCAGAAAAACTCCCTAACATTATCAAAGTCTTGTATGTAGGTAAGAAAATTTATGTTGGAAATTTTTGTTCTCTTCATAAACATAAGGTCCCGAGTTCGAGTCACTCCAAGATTAATGTATGTCGTCCAGTTACAGAGTTGTTGACAATTGACAATTCATAATCATGGACGTTAAAATATGAATCTAAGAGACTGACTTCGGTCAGCTTGCGGATTGATAAGCCAATGACGGCTTCTTCGCGAGTTCCTGCTTGCAGGAGGATCAAAAATACATACATACATACATACATACATACATACATACACACACCTATACATACATACCTCATTGTGGCTCCTGGATCTGCAGTCATCTGATTGGTCACAAACACTGCAACATTATACTCTAACAGAGAGAATAGAGAAAACATGTTCAAGTAAGACCCAAAAACAGAAAAGAATATTTAAATTATAAAGAAATTTGTATGTGTTTTACATGGAAGAATAGTGGGTTAGTTTGATTTGTTTTTCTTCTTTCTTTATATGGTAAGGAATATTCTGTTACCAAAGATTTTTTCCATAAAACTGTATTTAACTGTTCCTAAACCACACTTGAAGACCTATGGTTACAGAAGTTTGAATACTCTGGCTCTTATCTATGGAACAAGTTACCAGATCACATTCGAACATGGTCTAAACATTCTACATTCAAAAGTTTACTTAAGACCCATCTTTTCACTTGTTCTTTTGTAATTTAATCTGCTTTCTTTGTAAAGCGCCTTGAGCAGTGACTTTTGTCTACTGATTTGGTGCTATATAAGTCTCATTTATTATTATTATTAAAAATTAGAATACAAAATGTACATTCAAGCACTACATTAACTCCATATCTGGGACATGTTTATGTTTAGAACACATGCTGATATTACAGAGGAAGCCACTCCATGATAATCAATACATTTAATGTCTTCCACTAACCTTCTGATATCTTTTGCAGTTTTGAGAGCATCTGAGCCAGTTTTTGTTGTCTGTCTGCGAGCTCTCCTCTGCCACTGTAATCTACTCTGAACAGTGCCATGATGGAGTCAATGATCTAACAAAGATTATAAAGGACAGTAAATTAACAATTAGAATTGGTAGGTCTGTTTGAAACACTGGTGCGTGCAATCAGAAATGATAATAATAATTATCCACAGCACATATTTAATATTTTAAATAATAATTAAGTTGCATTGGAATTGACAAGGATGGGGATTTAGGAGACAATCAGAAGCCATATGCATTAGTCTCATAAGGTGCACACCAAAAATAACATAGCTGAAAGATCAATGGCAAAGATCCTGTTTATCGCCATGACAGTGATTTCAAATAACGTAACAAAATTGTAAAAGAAATGATCATAATAATTATCCACAACACATATTAAATATTTTATGGCAAAGATCCTGTTTATTGTCATGACACTGATTTCATATAAAGTAACAAAATGTAAAAAATTGAAAAACTAACCAATAGCTTAAATACTCCTGCCTCTTCATGGAATTTGGCTGCAGCATAATCCAGCAATTCTAACTGGTGTTCACCTGTAACATGAAATAGAATATCAATCAATTAATCAAACAAATAATAATGGCTAAACGTCCTTCCAAATGCGGTTAATATTACAACTGGTCTGTCAAACGTTGTGTGCATAATCCATCTACAATAAGCCAATACCTAAATATGGATGAATATGTTTTCCCAGCTGGCTACCAAGTCATGATGGAAGACTACCACTAGCATGGACATGGACAATTCCGGACACCTAAGCCTTAAAACACCCCAAAACTATATCTTCTGGTATAAATCACCTGAAAATATACTTGATATGGTGGGAGAAGTG
>JAIPMN010005034.1:0-23968 GCA_020650975.1 Apostichopus californicus
TATATATTGTATTGTATATGTATTGTATATATATTGTATTGTATATGTATTGTATTGTATATGTATTGTATTGTATATGTATTGTATTGTATTGTATATTTATTGTATATGTATTGTATTGTATATGTATATGTATTGTATTGTATATGTATTGTATATGTATTGTATAGACATGTCTCTTGGCGTGTGTTGGAAAGTAAATATATCCAAAAGAGAAAAAGGAAAAAAATGATACTTTCATTACCAACTTTATTGCTTCAAACGTTAAATCAGTAACAAAATATTTCGAGCGTTATCACAGTTCTTCTTCAGTTGCAGGAATGCGATGAAAAAATGAAAGAAACTAGACCTTATAAGGATTTAACTTAGCATGTATACTCATAAAAGAGAGATCTCTGTTGAGACCATTGTTGTGTATTGAGGCGTATAATTGTTTCCAATTCCCGGTTGCTTCTTTCCTGTGCAGTTTTGAAGAAGCCGTGGAGAATAACAAATTTCAGGTCAGATAGGCTGTGATTGGGGAGATTAAAGTGTTCTGCAACAGGGAAACCTGGGTTGTTCTTAAGGATGCTTAGTTTGTGGTTATTGAACTGAAGCCTGAACTTAGTGCTGGTTTCGCCATTATAGGTGACCTGGGGGCAATTGGAACAATATATCAGGTAGATGACATTGGCTGAGTCGCAACCGAATCTACCAGGTCTCAGAGTGGTGCCTGCAACCCGGTGGAGGAAAGCGGGAGAGGGGTCGAGGTGTGTGCACACCAAGCATCTAGGTTTGTTGCAAGTGATTTTTCCACTATCAGGCTTATGACTGGGTGGGGGGAGGGTAGTTCGAACCAGCACTGATCTGATATTGCGTGGTCGTCTATATAGGCTATTACAGTGGGAGCTTTAAAAAGTTCAGCTATCGTACTGTAAGCCTATCATGCCCATACAGCACCAGTGTTTGATATTCCTGTACAGTATGGTATAATATCATGTTAACAACATTCAGATCGCGGTCAAACTCGTGTATAGGGCCAATCGTTTACGATACACCCATATATCGTACCTCCCATCTTTATACGAAAATTGTAGGGAGCCCGGTCCGGGGCCTCGTTGTCTCCGCCCTTCATATGGCACTGCCCATCATTTTCACCAAGTAACCTATACAGCGCAATGTGGAACAACACAGGAATATGTACATCAAGGAATGGAGACCGAACAATCGTCTGTTATCAACTATAACTCTAATGTAACTGGGGTCAACAGCTCGCGACACAGATAAAAACTACACAAGAAGAGAGAAAAAAACACCTTCTGTCACAAATATGGCTAGACCATTTTGTATGCTGTAAATGTCATAACAAATTGTGAGCGCTCCTGTTAGGTACTGTGCCGGCCGTACTGAATGTTTTGTTGATATTTATTACTGGAGTATACATTTATTCTCGCTCACAAGAAGTGTAAAAGCAGTTAATGCAATAGAGAAACAGGTTGATGCAAACAACAACACTATCAACACAATCTGTACGCAAACGAGCCTGATAAATCAGACTATCCAGAAAGTACGCGAACTTGATGTATATATTTGAAGGAATACGTTTACAATGCTACATCAGCCGATTCACACAGAGATTACAGTAACTATACTGTAAATCTTAAAGGTTTGTACCACAGTAATTACTGGATTGTGCTGATAAATATGATAAATCGGTTGCATGTGCCATTAGGTTTACAGAAAGGACTAATGATATTTGTAATTCCAACAAATCACAAACAAATGGATTTGTTGGAATTACACATATCCTCAGTTCTTACTGTAATCCTAGTAGCACATGCTACCGATTTAAAGCACGATCCAGTTATTTTGGTACAAAGCTTTGAGATTTACATTAGTAACTGTGTCCTATGTGTGTATCGGGTGGCTACATATAACATACGCAATGTTAAATATAATATAAGGAACACTTTGTAGTTTCGTTTAATCTTTAAATTTACTGAAATAAAAAATAAAGAAGAGACTACAATAAATTATTTTATATCAGGCGATAGAATTTGTAATGTGTTAGTTAAATAGCGATATTGAAATAATGAGACAGTTCTGATTATTGTATTTCTCTAAAGCTGATAAATAACTATTTTTGTGTGTGAATGTAAGCACAAATTAATGTTGGGACAATTTGATTGGAATTTGCGGATTGCTTTCTCACAACAAAGCTACATATTACCACTGCCCTTCGAAGGTTTTGCCCTCACCCCTCCCCTCCCCTCCCCCTCCCCAGTCCTAGATGGAACCCTCTCCCACTGCCGCATCCTTTGCTTGCTTAGCAGGATATATCATGAGCGATCCTTATTTAACTTGTCCCAATAAATTGAGAAAAAAATAAATTGAGAAATTAGAAATATTTCATATTTCGAGGTTATTTATTTTTTACTTTTATATTCTAAGGATATCAAAAGACTTACAAATTATGCAAAAGTTTACAACTTCTATTAAATTATCATCGCATATGATGCCGCGCTTAATATTTGAAATTCAAGTTCAGCTTGTTGTTTTGGTTTTACGGATTTTTTCCCTTGCCCCTCCCACCTGCTTTTTTGTTACAATATTCTGTCGTGTAATAAGAAAAAAAATGTATGGAAAGTATGAAGGAAGCAAGTCTTGATAATTAAAATTCCAATGTAAGAGCAAAGTAAGTGATAAGCATATATATTTAGTTTACGCAAATTCGTCATCTTTCCTGTCGAAAATAACAAAAGCATAGCGTACTTTCAATACGGAATAAGAGATGGCGCTATATTATAACGTTTGTTACTGATGCAAAAGAGCGACACCAGTTATCACGAGAAGAAGCAGGTAAGAATACTACCCGACTGTTTCGCATTTCAATTGGGGTGGGGTTAGGGGCGGGGTTGAACAGTAATATTGTTGAAGGAAATGTAATGTTTGCCTCAAATGAAGGTAAACCAAACCATGTGATCGATTTCTGGCGATAAAATTTGTAACAATTATACCTATAATAAGTAAGGAAGAAGACATTGAGAAGAGGTTTTCATCGACGAATGACGGTGGAAATGTCTTCTTCAGAACATTGTATCATATTATAATGATATTCTTAATTTGTGCAGTAGATGACGGTACTTAAAGGGTGTGAAGACTCGCGCAAAAAGAAACGTCTAATGCCGGTAATCTGACCTAGTTTAGAATGAGGTGTAACAGAAGTGTTAAACACCACCATCGATCCCAGAAAATACACACACAGCTTGCTACCGTCGGTAATTAGACACTAGTGTACAGTAAGTACATACAGATGCGGTCAATACCCACAGCACAGTATACAAACTATACAGCGATGGACATCTCAGGTCCAGCTAAAGATAACAAGGTATTACGTTTCATTACTGTCTGCATTTTGTAGCGACACAAACAAAACGTCACTTGCAAGCAACAGAAAGTTAACTTTTTCAGATGGCCGCACGCGGTTTGGGGCGAGTCTTCATGCCTTTAATTGCTGCTGACCCCAAGTGATCTATGATACAAGACCTCCGTTTCAAAGACTCTTGACCCGTGCATCCTGGCGGTTGCCAAAGAGAAAGATTGCAATAGAAGACAAGATGGGCTGAACTACTGAGATTTGTCATATATCATTTAATATCTAACATTAATGAGTAATCTTCATTTCTGTTTAAATCAAAGTGTAATTAAAAAAGATGATAAAGTTTACCTGTATGATTGACTTGAAATGGCAGATTATGCAAGGAATTTGTCATTAATATGAAATCATAGAGTTTTTTTGTTATCCAAGTTGATCTAGGCCAAAGAAATTGCTGCCATTAATTGGTTGTGGTTTACAAATAATTCTCGTCTTCAAAGTTTTTTCTAAGTAAATCATGTAGAGACAAGAAGCCGCTGGCAAATTTGGAAAGGAAATCCCTTCTCCGCTTAACTTGCCATGTTGCAACGATGTTGCTGGATCATGAAATTTGAAGGTTTACAGGTGCACCCCCCCCCCCCTTCACACGACTTTACCCCTGGTCATTGGTAAACTTGTCACACCCACACACCAAAATGTGCACAATTCTAACAATCCCTGATGGGGCTGTATATTGCACCACATCTAAGTGTCCCCTGGGGGGGGGGGGACTTCCCATAGGGACTCGAACCTCAGTGATAAATAAAGGGTTTGGATAGCTTAGTCAGTTGAATGCAGGACCTGAGCTTACTGGTTCGAATGCTTTCTTTGCTTGTTCCAAAATCTAGAGCATTGTAGTAGCTGGATTGACAAAGTGAGGAATTTCTCAATCAAATGATAAAAATTCCTTTGATCTTTAAAGATCATTTCACAATTAGCTATTTCTGGATTTCAAGTTGCAGGTTTACTAGGGTGAAATTATGGGTGAGACCAACAGGTAACTTGTACCTAATATATCCACGGTTACTAGGTTGACATAATAACATTTAATTTATAAAAATATGAGAAAAATCAGTGTTTAGGGTAATATTCAGATGTCATTCGTTTTCTCTCAAAATGTCATCTCATGAGCACAAGCTTTGATGTTTGTTTGGGGGTGGGGAAGGGGTTATTAGGTCTTATATGCACATAGAATCTACTCTTTAATATATTTTTGCAGCTGTTAGGGTATAAGGTCTTGTAACCTCAATTTGATTTCCATTTAGTGCAAGGTTAACATTGGGGAAGGATTGGGGAGGGGTGTTTGGTGGTCATAACTCAAGTCTCCATGGAAGAAACCAGCCTCGAAGTCTTCAGGACCACCAATATAGAAGACTCTTCTGCATTTAAGTAGTAAACAGCATTTAACTAACGCCCAGTTTTGTCCACAGAGACAAACCCACCACAGTTGCAGCATTTTCCTAAAAGCTGTCCTGTAACGCCAATGTAAGAAATATAAATCCCCAGGAAGAAACAAACACCTGTCGATGGGTGATACCAAGGAAAGAAACATCAATTTAATTTGTAGTAAATTTAATTTGTAAAAAAAAAACAAACAAAGAATATAGAAACTATAGTACAAAGATCTTCTGTCAATTGTACTTAACTCGTGCTGCTTGTGATAACAACAATTCAAAGAAAAACAAAACAGGAAGATATATTGAAACTGAAAGCAATTTTATTTTAATAGGTTAATGGGTACCATGCAGTGATAGAATTTTGTTTTTCTTTTTTCAATATATGTTTTTGTTGAATTTCCGAACGATTTGATCTGATCTTGTTTTGTTTTTTTTAAATTTTGGGGTTTGTGGATTGGTCACATATGTTACCAATTTACAGTTAATTTAAGTCTCTACTCATAAAACTCTCTCTCTTTGTGCTTCACATGCAATTTGTTTGTAATAATATTATTATTATGATTTTGAAGATTGGTGTTAACTGACAAAGTTTTCAACCAGAAATGTCGTCTTAAGTTTAGCCACAATTCTTTGCCGTCAACTTTGTTACCTGTGCCATTTTAAATATGCCGTTTTAATGATTCATTAGACTTTTTTGCAGCAATAATTTTGATTAAAAGATAGGTTTTGGAATTCTGTTCAATACCTACCATCTAATATCTTAATATGAGAAAAGGAAATAAAAAAAACCCAGAAATATTTGCATGAATTTTATTGGTCTTGGTGTCACATGCAACATTAAACTTGAGTACAGCAGAATAACATGTCTTACGGAAGAACTTTTGTTAAGATGATAAAAAGTTGTGAAATATATACATTATATAAACATGTATTGTCCTGTCATTGTATTGTATTTTTCATCAGGTCTGTGCTTTGGGCTTTCCTAGTAAATGATAAAATCCATTTCTGGATTCTACCAACACCCCTAAAATGAAAAAAAGAGATGAAATATGTTTTCTATATCATTCGAGTGTAATGTAATAGATCACTGACATTCCCCCTCCCCCCACCCCACTTTGTCTAATTGTCCTGTATGGATGACGTCTACTCGATAATCCACACGAACAACTAACGGTAACTGTTAGTATTACATTCTAAAGTGAGACTAACGCAGATGTCTACTTTTAAAATAACATCGTCTTTGCCCAATATTTTGACAGTAATAGTTTGAAAGCAAATAGAAAAGACTGCCAAATGAAAAGGGACTTCATCCCCTGGTCTGATGTCTTCACATCTCTCCTTCTGAAATCAAACATCGAGAGCAGGTATTTCCACAGAAGCAAAAGAGTTCCCTGATGAAATGGGATAAACAATTCCCATTTAGTAGGACAAATGCCTTGAGTAGTGAGAAGTTTTCACATGGCAACAACACCGCACGCTAGGTCCAGTACTGTAGTAATGGCTCTTACTTTTCTACCGTCAAAGGTGTGACATTCCTTCCACTAAGGAGTACTAATGGTTGTCAAGGTTACTCTCCTTGGTTGATTAGAAGCTGAAGAAAGATGAAGTTGAAGAAAAACATAAAATTTTTGTTAAAAAAAAACTGACTTAAATACTTTGCAAAAAGATCGAACTACAAAGAGTGGTTATCTTTTTCAAGCAATTGCTAGGCAATTCCTTCAACCAGGAGAAATTGAACTTTTAAAACTGACAACCAATTCAGATGAAATAAAATAATACCTTGTTTTGTTGCAGCAGAGGGGGGCTTCTGAACGTTAGAATGAGGAACCGCAGGTGTTCTGAAACAGAATAAGACATCTAATTATGTGACCAGCAATAAAATATTGCCAGTAATTGTGGAATTGAAGATCGAGCTTAACGGAGACACAAAGCCAGCCCTCATTATCGGTGTTTAAGATAACTGTCATGAATAACTTCCCCCGATATATATTACGACTTGACCAAGTCTAAATATGACAACATCGAGCCACATGCGCTTTGGGGGAGGAGGAGGGAGGTTCTTCTTTATTTATTTATTAAGATGCTTATTTTCTGTAATGGAGATGGGTTTTGCAAATGATGATCGCTAAAATATAGAACTTCTTGACATGACCTAATGATGGTATTGGTTTGTGTCAACACTCTTAACAATCTAACCTTGAAGCAAAGAGAAAGTCAGTTTCAGATCCTAACGGCGCTATGACATCACAGATTTACAAAGACGACAGCTCCCAGTCGTGACTTTATAACAAGGAACACGCCCAAACTGAACAAGATATTTCTTAGCTGTTTGGGGGGGGGGGGGTTCATCTTCACAAAGATCTGTCATAATAAACCAACTCCTATGAATCCAAGGAAAGAAAATTTCCAACGATCGCAAATAAAAACCAAGAGGAAATCCAAGGGAAAATTTTTCCACAAGAAAATCCGTGTGAGACACTTTGAATGGTAGAATGAGAAGGAAGGGCAGTGACCGAGGGGGTCCGGTCATAGAGGGCGCATCGTGTTATTTTTTACCAGGACTTTAAAGGCACAGTTGAAAGAGGTGCTAAGGTTGCGAGGAGACAGGTAAGCGAGGAGTAAAGTAAATCTGTCATAATAAACCAAAGATGATGGGTTGGGTTTGTGTCTCCTTTAAGCACAAAACTTCTGTTACTTTCATAGATGCCCTCGACAAGAAACATACATCATATAACAAACCTCAATGTAAAGAATGGAATACATCTCATATGGAATCTCATATGGAATACAAATACATACAAAAACACATACAAACACAAACACATACAAACACAAACACATACAAACACATACAAAACACATACAAATTCATCTCATATGGAATACAAAGTGAAATGAAACAGCAACATTCCGTTGGCCTTGCTGTACATTTTATTAAAGATGACATATGTAACTAAGGATCTGTGGCGAAGAGCTGTTAGTTAAGACAAATACTCCTTTCTACTTAAAGAGGGAACTCTCAAGAAACCAAGTTTCTCAAGGTTTCTTCAACCATTGCCTTAGGATCCCCCAAATATAATGAATCAATAACACTGTCAATTTAACTTCTTCTGATAGAACATGGCCAAGGAAGCTGCAAACACTTTATGAATAATAGTGATATATGCCACTGGATGCTTACGTAAAACGAGTGGACATCATCGTTGTTTGAAACGGGTGGTCGAGGTTCATTCCTATATTTTGTCACCTTCTGCACCAAATTATGTCCAATTAGTTTAATCCCTTACCGAATGTATGTGAAGGGTTTTCTTCAAATCAAAGATTGTTCAAAACTTTTTCTAGCTTTGTAATCGGTTGACGACTACTACAACTTCAGACTCTGAGTATTATATGCAAATTAGGCCTAGATACAGATAAGGTAAAATAGGATAATAAAATGCATTTTTGAGGAAAATTGAAACTCAAAATTTTGACAATATACAAAGTGATGACTGACAAACAAGACATTGTGATAAAAAAAAACCCTTACCCTGTCACTGTTGAATTGACTGCACTACTGCTCAGCAGTGTTGTCATTATCCTCCTTGGTGCACTGCCATTAACAGAATGAATCTTGGGAGGTATTTTGTCTTTGTTTGGTGCACCCACGTTTTCCTTAGCAACGGGTACAGGTGCTTCCTTTTCACCGGATATATGTGTGGTGGTGATTCGCCTAGGAGCTTTATTATCTTCACCTTTTGTTTGCTCAAGATAGTCCTTTTTCAAAGCGGCTTTCAGTTTTTCCTTCGTACCTTCCTTATCTTCGCTCTTGGAACCTACTGGTCTGACAGAGATCTCCTCGGGTAAGACCCCATCTTCCTTAGGAGTGATGCAATTGGTTGGCTCTTCTTTAGGCTTTACCTCCTCTACCGGGGTTTCCTCTTGGACTTGACTCTTTGCCACAACTTTAGGTGGCTCGTAGATTTCTCCGATTTCGTTAGGTTCAAAGGATATTATCGTCACATATCCGTCGGTGGAACAAACTGCCAGCCAAGAACCATCGGAAGACCTACGCATTTTCGCAAGAGATTACGATATTTAGTTTCTTCTTCCGTTTTTGAGTAAATAAAGCGAAAGCACGAGACTACAGAAATAATTCAATGTATGCATGTGGAAAGTGAGTGAGATAAGCTTACCCACATGCATACTGCTCAACTATCCACAATTTTCCGATGTAATGACAACCAAGCTCAGTCGGGCTGTGATTGGTCGGGCAATTCTTGGCCGGCTAATCATTCGAATATTCATGAACAAATCTGATACTGTTTTCAAACTTGTTTAACTTTAATGAGACTAAACAAGTAGCAAATTTAACTCTAATAAATTTCTCCATTTCTTACACATCTAGCATCTTTTTTTCTTTCTTCTTTTTTTTGCAATGTGTTAACAACATGTACATCTATAGTTTATACAGTTAGACAAAACAGAAATTTATAAACCTACGTGCAACATTTGTAAAAGTTCCCTAGCAACTAGTAGCACCATTTTGATAGCTATTTTGGCACATTATACTTGCAATGTAGTCAGAATATACTTGTGTGACCTCAAATGAGTTCATATACTATAACATATGACAACAGGAAAGCTCTAGAAAGAATAACTTGGACAAATTTCTTCATTCTTTTCACTGGACACAAACAAATACATCTGAGGTGATAAAAAGTTACTGAACTGATTGTGGCCCATCTTTGCAAATTTACATCATCATCTTCTGACCTCAATTAATGACAATAAATCTTTGATAGATTTGCTAGCACAGTTAAAAGATGTTTTTGTTGCCATGGTAACAGCAGGAAATTCCCAACAGTAAAAGCACCCCATAATTGGTGTTGTGCTGACTGTATGCAGACTAACAATAATAATGACAACAAAACATGCTGAAAGCAGAGTTTTACATTGATTTTGGTGAATTATAGTTCCATGATACCTATCAATTAGTCCAGAGAGAGTTAACACAGTTTGTTAAAATATTTCATTTTCTGTTTGAATGTGATTTACAAAACTACTATGAGATTAAAATCAATGAGAAATTCGATGAAATTGATAAGGAACTGACAGATGACTGGGAATGTTTTCAACAAAACTCTAGGGGATAGTGTCTTAGTTTGATCACTTTCAATACTTATGCAAATTTTATGCAAATTGCAAATTTCTTATGCAAATTGCAGTTGAAGCAGCACAAATCCCCATATATGACAGGGTATATGTGCAGGCTATCATTAGAATGTAATTATGATAGTTTCATTAAGCTCTGACTAACAAGACAACCCATAAAATGCAATATAAACCACTTGTTGATTCTTTGAACTCACCAACTTATATCAGAGATAGTCGTGTAGTGGATGTTAGAGACGTAAGCGAAGGGAATGCTTTGCTGGGTGTCATAGAACAAAATAGAGTCCTCGGTGGCCACAGCAAAGACCATACGATAAGGCAGACTGTTGAAAAAAAAGGAAGTTGTATGTACGTTTAAATTACTGACAACAACATAACATGATTCAAGAGGGTAAGCTGAGAAGATAAGAAACAGGTCCTTTAAGGTTCTTAAAAATGTATACATTTATGACTAAACATGGTGGAACGGAGAAAGAGTTATCTAATAGGTACACAATCAGTTTTGATATTTTGTAGAACATTACAAAAACAATACTATCAGTCCAGGTTGGATTGTTGTCTTTACTAATTTGTAAGTTTTGAGAAATGACCATTTAAACATCTGAGAATCATATACTGAAACGGCTGGACTACGTAGCCTAAATACTCAGATAATTTGGTCAGTTCCTGGGATGCAATGTAAAACTCAATAGCAAACACATTAGACCTTTATGGCCTCAACTGACATGTTTACAAATGCACTACAAAGTTGTTTTTAAACCATAAATGGTGTTAAAAATCATCCAAGGGTGCTTTATCATTTCATATTCAGTTAAAAAACATGTTCTTGTTGAATAATTGGAATCTATAAAACAATGGATTAACATATTAAACATTTAGGCCTGCACTGAGGAGTTAATATCAACATAAATTTTTAGCCTTTGAATGACCTATCCAGAGATGTAGCGGATGTGAAAGCGAGAGTATTTTGGAAAACGGAAGAGCTATTGAAATATGACTACAATCACTTTTTCTCTTTTCTTGGAAAGTGTCGTATCAAGGAGAAACATCTGTTTTTAAGGTCACCCCTGTCAGGAAAGAAGAATGTGTTCTTAGTTTGACATCCAATAGTGTCACGTGTGGCAAAAACATCACCATCCTGTCATGTAGCATTGTAAGAAAACGATTTGTGTAAATTCAGTTCCAAAACAAACGACTCATTGCTTAAATAAGTTCAGAAAATTGTATTATTACTGACAACAAGGCAGCAAAGACAACGCCTAGTTTAATCCAAATTCTTCACCTCCACCAGCAAAAATATCCTACATTCAACTTGAATGTTAATTGTCTCTTATTCATGACATGTTTGCTAGGCCCAAGGATATATTTCTGGTTGTCCCTCGAACAACCAGGCCTTCTATTTTGGTTGTCCGAACATTGGTAAATCTGGTTGTCCTAAAGAACATGTAGCAAAATAACAATGACCAATATGTTATTCTGTTGGAGCATGGAGGTTACCTCCATGGTTGGAGAGATGTGAAGGTTTGGTGAATAGAACACCAGCTTTTGGGGATGAAACCCACCTTATAATTTTACCTATTTTGAGGGTATTTAGTAACAATGCAATCTGAATTTGATGTCAACAAACTAGTCACCTCGGTATGGCCATTAAAAATTAGCCCTGTTGGGATCCAGAAGATATTCAGTGCGACCTTAATCCAGCAGGATAAAAGGATTATCCATTTGTGGCAAGGAATTATTTTTCATGGGAGATGTTGCTTTTAACTTAAATTTAAGAAACATCTTTGCAAAAATTAATGAAACCCAGGAAAGATCAAATTTACCACAATATTTTATTCAACATTGTGAAAGGTTTATGCTGCTGTTAGAGAAATATCAATTTAACCAACCAAATATGAAACAACTAATATTATTAACTGTAGTACAGAACAAAACACAGTTTAAATTGGCATCATTTATTTCATTGAATGGATGGATGAATTAATTAATTACTTAAGTAATTAATTAATGTACCGTACTGTGAAGTAATGTCTCCTTGAAAATAATCTGGTAATACCGGAAAAAACCTCGGGCCGGATTGTGTGGGCAAAACTGGTTCTGGCCAGATCCAAAAACTTGGATCTGGTGCATCCCAAATATTTCCTAAAACCGCTTCAGGCATTTTTAAGTTATAATTGCAAACTTTTAGCAAATATTTTGACGCTCATATTTACTTCTAAAATCCAAAATCTCCAAAGCTTCATATGAAGTTCTGAAATTAAAAAAAAAAATCTGAATATTTTAGTTTAACTTACTCAAAGAGATTTGGTTCGGTCTCCTCTTCTGTTGGTTTTCCTGGAGTTTGCGCCGCCACCTTCTCCTCCTCTTCTTTCCCAACCTCTTCTTTCCCAACGTCAGTCTTCTCTGACGGTTCCGACGTATCCATTTCTTCAGATTCTTAGAAGAAAAATCCCCAAAAGTGAGATGAATAAATGAATCCAGAAGATGAAAGAAGAATTTTGAAGAAATGTATTAATCTAACATTTTGGGAGCTATCATCAACAATATCTAGTTGGTCAAACTAAAATTTCCCATCCAACATGGACGAAACGTTGTGGAATTCAAAACAAAGTAAGGACGTTGGTTGGGTTGCCACTCGATGAGAAGTGTATCCAGTAAGCTATGCAGCTTTCCAAACATGCACATGTGACAGCTTAGCTTTTGTATGACATATAGTAACTTCCGAGCTGATAATCACAATCCACAAGCATGAGTCAACTTTCAGAGAGCTTTCTTCAACAAAATATCAAGCATTTCTGTCAATTTCGACATGATGCAGTGGTTGGTTTTAAGGATGACGTCGGGTAATAAGTTTATTTTGATTTGTAGTAAACCGTTAACAGACACCGCTATCACTCCAGGTTGTATCTCTAGACCAATAACTGTTATGAAATAACCCCCTTTAAACATCTGAGGCTCAACAATTAAAGTGGCTGGGCTACTTAGTCTAACAGACAGAACATTATGTCATTTCATCAGATGCAACAGAAAATTTAATAGGGAAAATATACAAATTTGATTGTATTGGGTTTTTTTAATTGTCAGTTGACATGTTTACATTTAATTCATTTATCCGTTTTATCGCCAATTGTGTACAATGGGGAAGGAAGTCTCCTATAAAGTCTTAAAAAGACTCCCTGGGAGAAAAAACAAGAAAAATGTACAAATATATATAATACAGTATATACGTAAGGATTAAATATACAGTAATAATATCCTAATGATGCTGAGATGGATACGTGAATAGATTATATAATACTAGTACGAGTTAATAAATTCCTTTTTCAAATGTCTGGTGAATGTGGGTTTTGAAGTTATAGACTTCAACTATTTTGATAGATCATTCCAAATGTGTATTGCTTTAACCGCATTTCCCTATGTTACTGTGGTAAAAATTGCAATGAGCGTTGTCGGCTTGTCTGACAAATTTGTGACAAATTTTTCCAAGGACAATATTGTCAGATGTCAGCCAAGGGTGTTCTGTTGTTTACATGACAGTAAGGGAACATGTTTTGGTCAAGTGATTCATTTGTAGATGAACCATTAACATTTACAACGTATCTCAAGTTAGCCTTACAGGACCATTCCAGAGAATTAGCATACTATGAAGATGTCTACCTTGCAAAAAAAAGCTTTTTCCTCTAAATTCTTGGTCATCCTTGGCCTCAGGTTATTCTGTGAGGAGAGGCACATGGTAACTAACATTTCAATCTCCAGTAAGGGTTAACTGACCTGATTCTTGAGGGGAAGATTTCCTTAGTTTGAAGAGAATTGGACAACATCTTACTGCTGCTGTTGCCTTTGATGGGCCCGGTAAATGAAGAATAGGTCTGTGGAATTGTGAAATTAAAAAAAACAGATTATGCATGTTATACGAAAAAAAGAATTGAATTTTGACCAACATATTTACAGTATGGACAATCAATATACTTTGGGACTTTATATACAGTAGTATTTAGGGGAGGTGTAGGATTCCCTTGCTTCTCCCCTTGCCCACCACCCCTTACCTGAAGGAAGTGGGTTAAAAAAGAAAATACAAAATAGTGCACAGCTCTTGACTACAAGATTATCTTCGTTTCTCTACCCCCTAATCCCCTCACAATAATCCCCTCCCTTGTTCCATCAACTACGCCATGAAAGGTTTATCTTGCCAGTGGTTGAGAGGAACTTAAACTGAGGTTTTGTGTCTTGATTCCTGTGAAATGTCATTTGTAGATGACAAAATATGAAATATTAAAATAAAAAAAAGTTCTTGTCCAGGGAATTAAGTTTGAGAAGATAATAATACCTGAGTATTACCCCAAGAAGATTTGACCAAATTTTGCTGTTTGAAACAGAATGTTGCCAAAAATGAATTCATAGCTTCAATTCCTGGTCATTATTCCATCTGGCAACATTTAAATTTCCCACAATGCAATACCAACCTTTAAAATTCTTCATCCCAAAAAAATCTGCTTTTACACAATTAAGTCATTTTTGTATAGCACACTTCACCAGCAAATCTTTGAAAACACAGCAAAGAAAACATCGCAAAGAAATAATTCAGCTATACGACAGACTCACTTTGAGTACGAAAGCCGTGAAAATACAAAAGTGGTGTTGGCAACAGAGTCTCCTGTTTCTATGCAACCAGAGGGAACGATCAACAGCTGTCCATCGGGCGTGTACGTCAGACGACGGAAAAATGACTTCATAGAATCATCGTGGAACATTCTAATTTGCTTCTTCTGAGTCTACAGCGAAAGAGGGAGAAAGTGTCATAAATTGTGTGCTAGTTGATATGAACATACAGCCTTGTCTCTTAACCTGAGGGTCTATAGATCTCTAGGTGGTCTGTGAAAAGTTTTTAGCAGTCCATGGGGGTTATGGGGTCCAGCAAAAAAAATTGGGGACCATAAAAATCAGAAGAAAGTCAGAAGCCTGACAGTGTCATTAAGGGCAAAAGAAAACAGACGTATTTCTGACTTCAGCCCCAACTATAGAACCCCCTCCCCCACCCATCCACAAACATTACTTCCAACTAGAGGGGTCCATGGATAAACGACAGATTGCGAACATAATGTCTGCAGTTTCTTTAAAACCTAGGGTAAGGAAGGATCATAAACTTACTTTTCTTTGCAATAAAATGCAGAAAAAGAAGGGAATAGATTAGAACATATGACATTTCAATCGGAGCAGGATCTTTTTTCAAGAGGAATTGGACGTTTACAAATTTTACAGAATTAGATATGCGTGGACTTGTGGACTTATAGGTAAAGGTTTTTGTCAATACCCTTGTAAACAGACTAATCAATATACCCTTGTAGAGGAACTGTCCATTGCAGCAATAGTATGATCATATGGACGATACTGAAATTCATTGAAAGACTGTTGTGTTCCAATTTAGTTTTGTTTAGGAAGCCACCAGAAGCTCATTTGAAACTCTATCCATGTGTTGATCTAGTATGGCCAGTATTTTCAACATTTTGAGCAATCCCTTTCTGTTTATGTGTACTTTATTAGCATAATTTAAAGGCATTGAAGACTCGCCCCAAACCATGTGCGGCCGTCTGAAAAAGTTAACTTTCCGTTGCTTGCAAGTGACGTTTTGTTTGTGTCGCTACAAAATGCAGACAGTAATGAAACGTGATACCTTGTTATCTTTAGCTGGACCAGAGAAGTCCATCGCTGCTATGTTTTTACACTGTGCTGTGGGTATTGACCGCAGCTGTATTTATTGACTGTACACTAGTGTCTAATTACCGACGGTAGCAAGCTGTGTGTGTATTTTCTGGGATCGATGGTGGTGTCTAACACTTCTGTTACACCTCATTCAAAACTAGGTCAGATAACCGGCATTAGACGTTTCTTTTTGCAGGAGTCTTCACACCCTTTAAAGCATAGTGAAGATATACTGTGGATGGTTAGTTTAGTTGAGTAATTCCGAAATGTTAGACAGCCAACAGAAGCTCATTTGAAACCCTATCGATATGATGAACTGAGATGAACAGTGATTGGAATCAAAGTTTAATTTTAAGGCTGAATAAAGCATAGGAATTATTTATTCCAAAGTTGCCAGAGAAATGCTCAAAATGTGTAGTACCTCTTGAAAGTATTTTAGGTCATTCTAGCAATACTGGTGTTAATGTGTTGTCCTGTTATGATTATGAGATTGTGTAAAAGTCAGTTAGCCTGACGTTTCGATCCTAGCAGGATCTTCTTCAAAGGCTAAATGACAAGTAACAGTAACAGAAGGGACAAAAACACGCACAGAATACAGACAGGAGAGAAGAAAGAAAGAAACCAACAGGACAAGAGGAGAGGTAGGAGATAAACAGAAGAGGGACAAAGAGAGGATAAAGGGAAGGGGTTAGGGGTTAGCACTTTGCTAACAGTTTTAATTTTTTTATGATTATGAGATGATTAATTACATGTAGACTACATACCTCTCCATTGTTGTCATTAACCTTTAAAGTAAATCTGGAAACATTGTAAACACAGCGGAAGTTCTGCAGGCTATACACCCTCATTGATCTGGAAAATAAGCAAACGTAGTCAAATGCACTCTGTTATTGGGATCCTTTTTTAACAGAAAAACAAAACAAAGAAATTTTTCACATCACCATGGTGATGAGCAGTCTAAAGAATAAATATGTCCGTCAAACCTTGATCAGTAAGTAAGTTTCCACAGTGTGAAGATATTTATAGAAACAGTGTGAAAAAAGCTATTCACACCAAAGTGATACAAATGGTTCTCCCATTTGGTTTCTATAGAAACAAGATGTATATAAGTTGGGTAAATGTGGCAAAAAAAGGTATTATGAAACAAATCCTAGATGCTGTCATAAATTCATTGAAAATTGACAACTTTGCTGGAACAGAGGTACTGTGGTGTGGTCTGGGGCACGTGGGACGAGAGGGAAAGGAGGGAGAGATAGGGATAATTTGCATTCATTTTGAAAAATGACAAATTGGGCTACTCAGAATTTCAAATGAAACAGGCTCTCATATTTGGTCCTAACGTTCGTGATCTGTTTACCAATCTCTGAATCGAAGTGACACAAACATGATAGGTGAACCAGGATACAGCAACACTGGGTGATTGACTCATGGTTTACTTGTGTCGTTTTACCAAAAGAAAAGTTGAATAAAACCGTTATTTTGACTTAAAACTTCGGACACACGTTTCCGTAGATCTCTTCTTTGATAATTAAGATTATTATTAGTTCCAACTGAAATTTAAAATGTCCGCACTGCCAAGACTGACACCATAAACGACAAATTAAGTTCTACCCATCCTTATCATATCAAACATCGCAAGAATACTGTCACCATAGACGTACATAATTAATTACTAATATTGATGGAAGTGACTATAATGTGACACCAAAAACTGCTAGATGGCTGCAATACTTTTTGGGCATTTCTCTGATACATTCTCTGGTAATAATCATTCCCGTCATATTCATAGCCTTGACAAATTCTTGCTATGCCTAATATGTTTCGATGTAATAACACAATTTGAGAAAGATCGTCTTTCAATGAATTTTTTGTATAAACATGGAGCAAACTTCCATTTGATTAATTTTATCCCCTCCATTTAAAGTTATTTCCTTTCTACGTGAACATATTTTGACAGTGGTGACTCATATTAGCTAACGTTATTTTATTTATATGGAAATCATTGTACATATCATGTTTACCACCTATGATACCCTTGCAAAAATTCGCTTTCATTCTCCCACATTTTCATTGCCTAAATCAGATTAAAATCCAAGCCCGCCCAAAGTGTACAACTTTCCTTCAAACAGTACATGAAACTTCAATAAGCTATGATTCCCTGTCGTCTGAAAAACGAAGCATGCCTTTGTTCAGTAGAAATGGTTCCCATGGTAACAACAGAACTCTTACCTGTCACAACTGATTGTTGCACAGAAATGGTTTAAAGGATCCCAGGCTACTCCTTGAACAAAGCTTCTATGGTCCTTGAACAGGTGAATTTTCTCTCCTGTCGAGGAGAGAACAAAATGTAAAGATTGTCTTACGATTGAAGCGTATATTTCTGTCCAAAAAAAAATGTATTTCTTTCTTATAAAGATACTTCAAAAAAGGATGAAATAACCCTGGGAGTATTGCTGGCTTATTCATCTTGAAATCTATACCAAGTAAGTCCCACAAATGTGATTATGAATTAACTTATTTTTGAAGTGAATCACAAAATAAAAAAAACATTATATACAAAGATTCTACATTACTTTCTGGAGAGAGATTGCTCACCTTCTACACAATGCTTGCAATAAATAACATTTCAGTGACATAGGAGAATGCCCTTGTGTATTGTATTGAACGTCTGTGTAGAAAAGTTTTTACTTTATTTTTAACCAGACTGTACCCTCAAAATTGGTTTAAACAACTTGACAAATTCTTCCCGTCACATTATATATTTGTAATTTCTTTAACAAGGTTTGTTTCTTTGCAAAGAATGAATTTTAGATTACACATTTGTAACAACAATCACTCAGTCTGTAAACAAATATGGTCTTTATTTTAAATTTAATAAAAATCTGCTTCATTTTGTGTGTGTGTGTGTGGGTGTGTTGAGGTTTGGGTAAGGGGTGGGGGGAGGGGGGGT
The DNA here is from genome assembly GCA_020650975.1 of Apostichopus californicus. Taxonomy (NCBI): domain Eukaryota; kingdom Metazoa; phylum Echinodermata; class Holothuroidea; order Aspidochirotida; family Stichopodidae; genus Apostichopus; species Apostichopus californicus. Next base: position 18,596 of record JAIPMN010005034.1, read on the forward strand.
TGGGGGAAGAGTGGAGGAGGCTTAGAGTAGGACATTTGGGCAAGTGTTAACGTGATTGCACGCTAGCAATCAGTACCAGTTAAAGGAGGTGAGTTTATTCTATAGATAATTATAGTTACTGGCAAATGGTAAGTATTACAATCGAATTTATATATATAGTGCATTTACTAAATGTAGTGTATAGTGCATTTACTAAATGAGTCTTTTAACTGCTCGTAAGAAATAAAAGCTTTGCCTCTTTGCTTGAGTTCTTTCTCAAGTTTAATAGCAAATTTAAACTTATATAAAAATCTCTACATCTCACTTCTGTGTTTGTAATTTTTTTACTGAAGATGAAGTACTTGAGATGAAAAATTAAGAAATTATATGGGTGATTCACAGAATAATGAAACCCGAGCAAATGTCGTTCTTCGAAAATATAAACTGACTGCCAAAAATAGCTTGCTCCACATCTAAAATAAAGTTTGATATAATAATGGAATTTATAACCAGAGCAATAAGCGACTCCGAAGGCGTGGCCAAAAATCTTGATGAATTAAAAACTGCTTTTCATACCTTTCTTAACATCCCAAATGATGGCGCTGTTGTCCACCGATCCGGTTACCATACGAGAACTGTCGGCCGCCCAGGAAATGTCATAGATATCTTCAAAATGACCACTAATGAGAGGGAAGGGCAAAACATTGATTTGATAGTTAAAATTCATAAAGATGTAAACAAATTAAATAAAGCTATTATTTTGACACCTTCTATCTGAAGTGTTTCAGATGAGACTTGTTGGAAGTTGTGGCGTTTGCATGTTTCTAATTATGCCGTTAAAGATCTACTGGATTGGAAAACAGAATTTGGGTCTAATTTTGTTAGTGTCCATTACTACCTAAACTATTGAGTTATATATATATTACGTTTTCAGACAACAGCAAATAATGGAGGACAAAAAACATGCTACATGCTGTATCCATGGTGACTCACCGAAGTGTCTTGAAAGCACTCCAGGTCTCTTTGTCATCTTCTGCTTCCTCCTCCTTGCCGAAGGATGGAACACCAGAGGTTGCGTCCTGAAGACGCCAGAGGATGCACAAGCCATCTAAGCACAAGAAACGGTGACAAAGATATCAGGAGGAAACACCAACTTTAACACCACTTCCTTCCCCCCCCAGGCCCCCACCATACCCTATGCAAGACACTTTTTATTTCAATTCAAATTACTCATATTATGTATATATATATATATGTATATGTACACAAACATAACACAACATACCCAATTTAAAAAACTGTAACAGGAATCCGAATGTATATATACATTGAAAAAATAGGCAACATTTTCAACATCAGAGGTTAAAGCTAATATTTTGAACTGCTTGATAAAGTAAATGCCAAGACACTTTAAAATGTACTACAAGCTAGGCCATCTCCAAAACAAAGTAATAGCCATGCAACATATGAAAATGACAGAAATGACATTGTAGTAGGATTGTAGTGGGAAAGTTACTTCACAACTTCATTACACTATTGCCAAAAATTGATAAAATACCTTTTTGCATGATATTTAAAGTTTTAAGTCTTCCTATATATGAAGCTTTTAGAATAACGCCCTAATGATGTTACAATAACTCTTCTACAACGATTCATAGCTTGACCTAATATGCAAAATTACCTAATATCCATATTATCAACATGTTAACATTGAATTACTCTTTTCAACAACAGTGAGTAGGATAACATATTAAAATGTGTCATGTGCTAACTGGACACCACCCCCCCCCTCCCCATGGAATAATTAAGTGTGCAGATTTTGTAGGCAGTGGCAATTTTGAAGGCACTGACTTTCTGAAAAATTACTATAATTCCAAATTCCTGTATAAAGAAAAACCCTACAAATCATTACACTGATATACATAGTAATTTGACCATTTTGTTATGCAATGTAAGATATATTAGTCCCACCTTCCCCTCCTCCTCTCACCCACAAAATGAAGGGATCCACCCACTACCATCTCATGCCAGTAATTTTGCCCTTTATATTCAGCAAAGCTTTGCAAATTCACACCCTATCCTTATCCCACAAGACCATCAGCTTTCAACCTACCATCAGCTCCAGAGGCGAGAATCTGTCCATCAGGAGAGAAACGGACTACGTTCACCGGTTTGGTATGACGAGACAGGGTGGCTAAGAACTCTGGTGATACCTTACCATCTTTGCCCATCTTAAGAGACCAAATCTTTGAATGAGTAGAAGAAATGCCAAAGAAGGTTCTGATTAAACCTTGGCTTAAAATTTGCCTTCACAAAAGACAACATTTACTAAAGTATACAGAAACTCATTTAAATGAGGATGGCCAATGAATGCAAACAACAAAGGAAGGGTTATGTCCTTATAACTTTATATCAGATTACTGAACATAAAGGGTCAGTTAAAACGAGATGAAATGAAAATTGCTGATCTTTATTGATAGATCAGGATAAAACGGGACTCAAACCCAACGGTCATTTAAATAGCTTACGTGACAGAGAGAATCTTGTTCCGTTTGGGAGTTATCTTAGTTTAATAGTGATGTCTAGGAGCTGCCATTTTGTAAATGTGTGATGTCATCATGCTGCTAAGATATGAAACCATTTACTTAAGGAGACTTACCCTAACATTAGCATCGGTACTTCCTGTAGCTAATCTCTTGACCTCAGATTTTCCAGGCTGTATATCCAGGCTGTACATCGGCTGACGACTGTGCCAAGATATCTCTGGGGTATCTATCTTCATTTTAGACTTTTATTTGGTAGCTAGCTTGTTATATTGAATTTTCTTGTTTTGTTTTTTTCTTTCCTTTTTTTCTTGGATAGGACCAATTGTTGGTAAGATCTTGTATCTGAAAAGAACAAAATTAACACTATGAAAATCAAAAATCCTAATTTTTAACAGTTTATCAATCATACATTACAAGTAACTTACTACGACTAGTTAAAGAAAGTAATGTTCGTATACTGTGGGGTTCCTTTTTCCAGGGAATCACTAAATTCCTACCAATATGAGATCTATAGTCAAGTCCTAAATAAAAGCAGTTGCTGCCCTATCAGTCCTTTCTAGTGCAATCTCTGAAATCAATGAGAATTCCTTTAAGGAATCTCTGACAGCCATCTCTGGGCAAAGTACTTGCACATCCTTAATTCACACATGAAAATAAGAAAATAGGTTGGACTTCCAGCCAAACCACAGAAATATTTCCAAATGGCCTAGGCTACATTAGCATTGAGTCAAAGTAACTTCTTCATATCGATGTTGATAGTTTCTTTATTAACAATAGTTTAGAATTCTAAGGAAGGCCTAGGCTAGATAGGCTTACAACAATGTTAATGCTAGCATAGCCAGTGTTTTCAATGCTGTCAGCATTCTAAATTTTAGTTTCTTGGTCTTAATTAACAGCCTAGGCTACCAACAGTTATACAACTAAGTTACAGTGTACTATCTGCCTAGTCATAGTAGTATTATTAAGTGTGGCTAGGTCTTGGTCAATGTCTAGCTTACTTCAACTAAGTTAATCTAGGCCTGGGCCTCTGCCTTATTACCTACCCGTCAATTTGGCCAGCCTGGGTATAACGTTAAACTTGTTTATTGTTAGTCACCAAAGGTTTGGCCTAACGTTAGACTAGTTCATTGATAGTCAGCTAAGGCTAGGCCTACGGACCTTGACACTGTCACCACACTCCACAGGGACTAGCCTTATTGGTATTAGTAACTGCAACTTAGTGTTACTTCTGACATTCTGTTGAACTTAGTTGTAATCATTAATAGCATCTAGCACTAATGTCACTAACGTTATTACTGAGTTGACCAAAACGTTAGCAACAAATGTAGTATTAGCGATGAAAGAAATGTGTTGAGGCTTCTGCTGGTCTTCCAATTAAGTTCGCTGGGAAAGCTACCGTCTTCAAACCTCATATTAGTTATGGTACATCTCTCCAACGTTAAAGTAGGGTTTCTGTTATAACAGCTGTAATGAAATTTAGTTTCGCCAGCGATTTACAATAGGTATTGTGCATAGTCAGTATACTATGTAGTGTGTGACAGAAATAACAACAAATTTCCCGCGACTTCCATCGCGCGAAATAAAAGACGGCGCTATTCAACATCGTCACTACAGTATTTTCATGTCATGAACTGTGAGGCAAGAACACGGAATTCCTGATATATATTGAGGCTATACATTATGTCTATATAAGTAGGTCTACACACAAAGTTGTGTTAATAACTACTTTAAATATTTGTGTTCTGCCAGAAAAAGTGCACTTTTCTAACATTATGACAACTTTGAAGAAGAAATAACCACACAGCGCTGTGACCATACCGGACAAGGGCGGCGGAGGCACTTTTAATTTTGGGGGGCACCAACGTCAAAGGGCACTTTGCAGAAATTCGATTGGACTGATGCAGCTTGATATTTAGTACCCTTTATAACTCTTATTGTATTATCTTATTTGCGTATACACATCACTCCAACGCCCCCCCCCCCACCCCCTCAAGGAAAAAATGCATACTAGCACTGCAATATCCAATGTGCAAATTGGGAAACAAGGAACAAGTTTTCTTTCGAGACAAAATGAGGTGAAATCATGCTAATTGCATGCTAAAGTAGGAATCTGCCGAATAAGAGTTTATTTCTTGTTAAGAGCTTCAACAAATTTTCCATTCGAAATAGCTTTGAGTTTGACCCACAGAAATTCATTAATAGTCAGGGGCGTAGCCAGGATTTGCAAAGTTGTAGGCACGACTATCTGAGCGGAGCGCCACCATCAGTTGGCGTGGAGCGTCCCCGAAAATTTTTGGTTTTGCAAACCCCCCCAGATGGCCGGAAACGGCACTTCCCTAGTGTTCATTCTGGTTCCCTGGCCTCTTGCTAACTTGAGACACCTCATTCAATATCACTTTTAAACCCCCCCCCCCAAAAAAAACGAGTTAAAATAGTACGTAATTCAATACTACATAATGTACTTAAAATTAGCAAGGTGCATGTACAGAGTAGTCTTACTTTTCAACTTCTGATACTTGTAGATACACAGATAGGCCAGAAATGTCTTTGTTACAACTATAGCCAGTAATTGTCTTTGATACAACTGTAGCTAGTAAATGTTGATCGAAAAGGCTGTTTTGGAACTTGGAACGCCGATCGTGACAACAACAGGCAACGAAGTGTTGCAGCTCTATACATATAAAGTCTGTTAATCAACGATAGGCCCGGGCCTACAGTGCTACATACTGGCTACGCCCATGATAGTTCTAAATTAGGATTAGATCTCTTACTGAAATATCGCTGACCTAATAAGGTGATCAAGGGTACAATTTTTATGTAGAAAAAGGGCACATTTTTAACCTGAGGA
>JAIPMN010005034.1:29692-40912 GCA_020650975.1 Apostichopus californicus
GCAAAAAAAAAAAAAAAAAAGGCGTCAAGATTACACGTTTCCAATATACTAGAAGGACGCCATCGTCAGCGTTAATCATTACATGTACCCTTCCCACCCACCCCACCCACCCCACCCACCGCTATATTCCAGTGTATTAGTTTAATTGTGCTGAAACTTTTTCATCAACTCTTCTAGGGTCTTGATTGTAACGGCCACGGAACTCACTGTGCGGGAACTGTTGCGGGAGATTCTTACGGAGTTGCTACGGGTTGTCAGGTCTATGGTGTGAAGGTGCTTAACTGTTTCGGATCTGGGTATACTTCCGACATCGTTGACGGTGAGCTCGAAATATGACGATTTGAAATATCACTTAATTTTAACACATTACTTTAGCCAATTGCGTTATGTATTTTAGCATGCGCAGTTAGGGTGGCATACACCTATTAGCGTCTATATCAATCCGCCCGAATGTTCTCCCAGATCAGGAAAAGTGCCAAAAAGCAGTAGGAGAACATCTTTATTGACCTGCTATCAATCAGGATCTGGTTTTGTGGGGCTTGCATGTTGAAGAACGTGAATGGAAGTACATGTGGTGCAAAAATTGGCTCAATTGAGGCAATTTTAGACCCCTTTAGACCTCCCAGGAGCAGCGTACGTAAATTGTATTCTACTGAGTGAAGAGGTTTGTTTACAAGTGACGAAAACTTCAGGCTCTTACAGCAAAACATCTGCATGGTCATGATATGGAAAATTGATGGTGTCATGAATGGCCAACTTATCAGCTATCCAGTGATGGGTAGCGTTTAGGTAGTGAGAACTTTTATCTAGACCTAGATACCATATTACTTTTGTGATTTAGTGTGTAAGTCAAAGGGGCTTTTAATGGACGTATGCTACCTTAGGATCACTTTGCTAAAGTAGCGCCCTCTAAATTAAAAGTTGTCGATGCACACGTATGGATGGTGGTATTTTATGGTACTAAGCCAGTGTTTCTTCTATACATTAACCAAAGATTCCGTAGTCATCATTATTGCATCTCCTCACGTGTCAGGGAGTTGACCATATAAATCTCAGTGTCATATGAGAGGCCTTGATGTCTCGATTCATTAACACGTTTAATATGGAAGCGTCAGCATCAGTTTTCTGAAAATGATAAGTGTTGCTTTAATTAAGTTCTTATACAAAGTTCGCTATAAATTGTTCAAGGGCAATAAAAGTACATACTAGCAAAGCAAAATAATATTTTACTGAATTTTCCACAATATCAAAGAAAGAAGAAAAAAGTTAATAATAACAAAGGATTTCTTGAACTCCGTAAGAATGGATATATTTCAAACTTACGAATGGGTTACAAGTCATCCGATTTTGATTTACCCAAACATTCTGATTTACTCACAAAAGGAACATATTTCTATTAATGTTATATTTGAATTCGATTTCGTAGCTTGTGATTGGGTCATGAACAACGGTAACCGGCCCGCGATTGGATCCATGTCCCTCGGGGGAGGAGCTTCATCCTCTATGGATGCGGCTGTAGAAGCTATGATTAGTGACGGTATCCAGGTAGCCGTTGCCGCTGGTAACGATGATCAAGACGCATGTGGTTACTCACCAGCACGATCAGGCCCGGTAAGTTTCAGCAACAGACAAACATATCGACATCTCAGGCCTAAAAATCCTAGGTTAATGGAAGGAGGCATTATATGTATGTATGTATTTTAGATCCTCCTGCAAGCAGGAATTCGCGAAGAAGCCTCATTGGCTTATCAAAGCCGCAAGCTGACCGAAGTCAGTCTCTTAGATTCATACTTAACGTCCATGATTATGAATTGTCAATTGTCAACAACTCTGTAACTGGACGACATCCTTTAATCTTGGAGTGACTCGAACCGGGGACCTTATGATTGGAAGGCACTGGCGTTAACCACTGAGCTTACACTCCTATATAACACTCCTATATAAGGGGTAAATTCTTAAATATTAGGCTAAAAAGGTAGCCTATATATTACGTTTAAATGTTCTTCGGCATCATATTAGGTAGGCTATAAATGCTTGAATATTAGGCATCATAAAAGCTTACACATAAATGATAGAAGCGAACTATCACCGAGTCATATGTTGCCTGCGTCCTCTCTTACGTCACACTCAGTGACGTCACAACCAGGTTAAACCAAAGATGGGGGAGGGGATGAGTGGGGAGTAAGGGAAGGAGTGCGGGAGAGGGTGGCCACTGACATGACATAAAATTGGAGGACACATCTAGACGATTCGAGCTAGGTTGGACACTCTTTCTGTTCTCTTAATCTTTTATGAAAATGAACATGCGATTATTTTCCAAGGTCCATCCATATTTCCCAATGCCCTTGAAATTTATCCCGGGCGCCTGTGCTGTAGCCTACATGCACCCCCACCAACCCCTCGTCAAATGCAGTGCGGTTGGAATTGGTCAACATATTGAACAATTATTGACCAAATATGGTATAGAAAAACATTAATAGGTTGTTTGACATTTAAGAAGTCATTCTTGTTTTCATTTAATAGGCTATAACTGTTGGTGCCACTGATATTTATGACCAAAGAGCGTACTTTTCCAACTACGGAACGTGTGTGGACATCTTTGCTCCTGGTGTTGATATTACCAGTACATGGATCGGTGGCACTGATGCCACAAATAGCATCAGCGGTACCAGTATGGCCTGCCCCCATGTCGCGGGTAAGTGAACTATGATGGTACAGTTAATTCTATAAAAATAAAGAATCTTGCCCAAAAGGCGTAAAATGGATAAATTAATAATCAATTTCATTTTTTTTATTGACTGCATGATAAAACGGAATGTAATCTGAACATCTAACATGGTGAAATTTGCATTCAATTCCTATAAACCGTTTTGTGATATTGATTGCTGACGTGAACATGAAGCAAACAGGTATGACGTCATAAGTGTACGCTAACAAGAAAATTCTTTTGTTTTCGTTTATCCTCCATTCAATTGTTTTGCAAAATCATTAACAACAAAGAATAAATAGCAGTGTATTTTTTTTAAATGCCAATTTGGAAGCAGAATTATCGGAAGCAAATTTGTGATGGAAAACAAATACATTTTCTCTCTGAATGAGCATCGACTTGTCTCAAGTTCACTTTTTAGGACACAAAGTATCAGCTAAAGCTGATGTTATCACGAAATAGCTAATATGAATTTCCCCAATAAGCATAGTTTGTAGTTCCTTCTTCAGTCAAAATGAAATAAACCGTAGTCTGAATTCTACCTACGTACAACGTACATAACGTAAACGTATACATTCCGGTCTGAAAGGACATGTGTAAAGGATATATCCATATATATTTCAAATATCATAATCCGAGTACTAACCCTCCATCCTCACCCCACCCCTGGCCAGACCTAATGAGAAGGAACCCGGTGACCTACTTCTGATCTGTTATTCCTGACTTACTCTTTTGATTTTATTCCACCTTCTGATGTGTACGTTCATGTTATTGCGATTACCAAATTTCCATACTAAGTTTTTTGCTCGTTAAAGTTTGACAAAAAACGATTAAGAAACTCCCTCCTCCACCCCTAAAAAAGTATAGGCTGATTGTTGGCTGGATGTTAACTATATCTCTTATTTCTGACTTGTAAGACTTTTTTTACGACTGTTAAATACTTCTTATTCTTTTTTTGTCTTAAAATGTCCTTCATTTCTATTGTATATAGGTGCAGCCGCTGTTTTACTCGCTCATGACCCCTCCTTGACTCCATCTGCTCTAAAGAGCCTTATGCTAAGCAGTTCCACATACGGTGTCGTAAGTGATCCAGGAAGTGGATCCCCTAACATGCTGTTATATATTGCCAATGCCACCAACGGTGGTAACCCAGTTGATCCAGTGGACCCAGTTGATCCGGTAGATCCTGTTGTACCTGGTGGTAAGTCAACTCATACTCTCGTCGCCACAATATTGCAACAAATTGAGTTATTAATTACCGATTACAGCAGAGGTTTATAAGGACGGGGGGGGGGGGGTGGGAGGGGGAGGGGCACTTCCCCTCACACTTTTGTGAAAAATGTTAAATGTGCCCCTTTTGAAAATGAAAAGTACCCCCTTTGGAATTTTGTATTCCCTATTAACAAATGTAACTAGACTTTGGCACATACAATTTTCACAACATACAACTTTCACACTGACAGACACACACATGAACAGACGCACAAACCAAGTTTTCTTGACAATAATTAGACTGATGCCACGCAGACGTACCAATAATTTGCTAATATTTGACGCTTATTTGCAGGTTGTGGAGGATTCTTCAACGTGAGTGGTTCCACCTTTGCTTCCCCTAATTACCCAAGTAACTATGACAACAGCGAAGACTGTTCTTACGTCATCGAAGCACCAGCCGGTCAGGTGGTTCAGCTTACTTTCACTGATTTCCTCCTCGAATCTCAGTCCACATGTAACTACGATGCCGTCAAGGTAAGGAACGTCTGGTGTAGGGAAACAAGTAAAGAATTTCTGACTCCTCCCTACCCCTGCCCCTCCCCCACCGCACCCCGTAAAATTATGAAAAATAGATGAAACTCTCTCAGATTTTGCCACCAAATTGACCTTAATCAATGAATAATTAATGATCTCATTCAATTATGAAGAAGTCGTCGCCCCAGACACCCGGTCTTTCCTAGTAATCTCATGCAGGGAGGGGGGGGGGGGGAATCAGAAATTATCGAAATTTGAGATTCTTCAATTTTACTAGATATAAAAACTTGAACAGTCAAGACAATGCATTGTGTTGCTATGAGACATATTGTCGATAGAGTATGAAATGAGGTATTAAAATCAACGAAACGAATTGCTTGAAATTAAGAAATATCTATGGTCTTTCCATTACAGGTTTATGATGGTAGTTCAAGTAGTGGCGCCATGCTCGCTAATCTCTGTGGTTCGGCTACACCCGACCCTATTTACAGCACTGGTAACCAAATGTACGTATCCTTCACTAGCGATTCATCAGTTAACTACGGAGGATTCAGTGCATATGTATCGTTCATGGAGTCATCGGCAATCCCAAGATGTAAGTAGAATCATGCGTTAATTGAGACAGTTGTGGACGATGTCTAGAAAGATGGCGAAGGGTGACTAGAGGGATCACAAGGGGAGCTGGGTGGGGCTGGGTGGAAGTGGGGGAAGGGGGGGGGGGGGTCAGAGACTTTCACATAATACGGAGTTGTCATATACTGCCTGCAATCAACAGCAGGTGTTTCTATAGTGTTTCAATCAGTAGCGGAGCGTCCATACAGTCAGGGGGGGCGGATGCCCCCCCCCTGACGGACTCAAATGGACTGCTGGCGCCCTTTTCAGCTTTTTACCACTTTTTACTTATTTGCGATTATTAACTTTTTTATTGCGCTCTCATCTACCTATTGACATTTGTCACATTTTGTTGGTGTAATTTTCTGACAAAATGGCGATAACACCTATTTATTCTTCGTTTATCTGCATATTAGCAAGGCCCGGAAAGGGTCATTTCCGGCGATCTAGAGTGTATCTTTACTCAAAAAATTTCTGTACGCTCCGCGCCAACCAATGGTGGCGCTCCGCTTAGATAGTGTCGAAAGCGCCCCTACAGACCATTCTCGCCCCCCCTGACCAATACCCCTAGCTCCGCCACTGGTTTCAATACTATCAGTGAATTACCAGACGTGTTGACAAATCAACGTACCACATGAGTGAAAACTCTGCACTGATTGGTTGCCCTGATTCGAGCGCGATTAGAAGTCATACATTATGAACCCGTTGACAGACACGTACAGCTTTAAAAAATTCTGTAATATACTGCTATCTCGGCGAGAGGTACGGGTAAGGGGTGCATTTTACAGTATATGTGAGAAAATGAATGATGATTCTGTTCTATTAACCTCTTCTTAGCTTGTGGAGATACTTGGACTGCTAACAACGGCGAACTGACGTCACCTGGATGGCCTGCTAGTTACGAAAACAATGTCGAGTGTGAATATTTCATCCAAGGTAGTAGCGGCCAAAGCGTCTCCTTGTCATTCAACAGCCTCGATGTAGAATACAGCTCTACTTGCAAATGGGATTACGTGGAGGTTAGTTTACTGTTCCTTTTACAAGAGAGAGGGGAAAGGGGTGGGGTTAAGATGAACACCAGACTGAGAAGAAAAGAAAACTGGGACTTCCAAAACATAATTCTTTAGCCATTAGAAATGTATGTTCGATCCACCAGCCAGTTGAGGCCCTGGAGCAATTATGTTAGCAGGTTCCCTTTCTACTCCCTTCATCATTTCTTTAATATATCATGAGACTTAGAAAACACTACTCCAATTTTCCCAGGCCCAGTTATCGACCCCCGAGGGGTCAAATTCCCTCATGGTAACCCCCTACCCAACAGGCATGACCAACTGCATTTAATCGTTTTTTTTATCTTCCTTCTTCTCTAGGTTCGAGATGGTTCTTCATCTAGCTCCACCCTTCTAGCTACCGTTTGTGGTTCCACCCTCCCAAACACCATCTACTCTTCTGGCTCCAGCCTCTATGTTAAATTCGTGACCGACTCATCGGTCACTCAGGGTGGATTCAGTGCTACCTACAATCTTCTGTAAGAAGTAACAGTGGAACCAGAACTACTGTGAATTGATCGCTTTGATTAAATGACTCTATTTTAGTCGTCCAAGTATGTGAGAGAAAGAGAAATGTACTTTCTTATCATAATTGGATAATTTGATGAAAAAACTGAATGAATACAACGGGAAGTCAAATACAACATTAAAATGATTTATTAATTTCTGTCTCCCTTGTTATTCCTCGAATCCTTTTCTTTCTGGGTTTCGTGAAAAGAGGTCAACAATGGAAATAATCTCAAAAGGAAAACTCATGGATCCAAGTTTGAGTTTATAAAGTCATACAAATCTTTTAAATCTTCATATCCAACTATTAGCTAACTTGTCTCTATTTATCTGGGTATGAGTCAAACAATTAATAAATTCCAATAATTCCAATAAGATAAATAATTCAAATAAGATAAACTATTAAAACGAGAAACAGAAAGTAGAAAACACAAAACACAAAGGAAAGTTTTTATACCCCAAAAACAGGAAGATGTTTCTGCTCAGAAATTTATTTTTGATTAAATGCAGTTTTAAACAGAATGATTGAAAAGAACAAAAAAATATTTACAATGCCTCCCTGCAACAGGAAGTCTGATAAAGAGATAAATGACGAAGATGATGTCATGAGGCCTAACCTCCTCCTCATCCTCCTCCGACGAAGAGCAACTAACTCCTGAGGCCAATAGAAGCAGATCTGACTTCCTTCTTCTCAAAATTTAATCAAAATATCTTATTTCAAAGATTTGTGCCCAGTTCAGTCCAAATTATTTATTAGATAATGTTCAGAGATAAGGCACTTTTCCTCCTTAATCTTCACAGAAAGAAATTTTATATTCTTTATATTTATAAAGCATTTCAGCTTCAACAGTTGTTTTCTCTATCCATGTTTACAATGTAAAATACACAAGTCATTATGAAAACCTTAAGAAAGGATTTAGAAATTCGGTAAAACTATCTACCCACAACCGAACAAGTTGATAAATATATGACCCAATGTACTGCTGAAACCAGTCCAACCCTCAACCCTGTCAATATTGCTGTCTTCACCTTCTCTCTGTGATCAAAACATGTAACAAATCTAGGCTGGTTGCATCTGTTCCTATCAGAAAATCTCAACACCATTTTTCTGATGACTGCCACCCAATGTAAACCTCTTCTTTGTCCACCCCCTCCCCTACCCTCCCTCCCACCCCCACCCCCTCCCTCTCCCCCTCCCCTGCCAAATGTAAAACTAAATGTCTGAAAAGTTTTGAAATTATTTTCCAGCAGAAAGGGCTTATAAGATCAAGGTGAAATAGGCCATTATCAGTTTATTTAGCATATTTTATATTGGAAGGGGGGGGGGGTTGGTTTTGATGAAAGTTGAGGGCGCTCTTTAAGATTTCTGACTTCCATCATCGCTGGAATCACTGTCATCTCCTTTGTCATCTATTAAAGGAAAAGAAAAAACAAACAGGAAAGTTTTGAGTGAAGTAATTTTCTCTCTTAACAAAGGAAGATAAGTTTGAAAAAAATTGTTTGCATTTCTAATCATCAATTTAAGAGAATTTTGGCCAAATTAATCAGCATATTCTCACAATAAGACTTCAATTGATCAAACTGAGCAACACTCAGTGACTGCAACGAGAGATTCCATTATGGACGTTTAATACCTTTCTCATGCTGTTGGAACTCTTACAGTTTTACCATCCAAAATGTTCATCGAAAAACCACCCATTTACAGCTAAGCCATCTCATTTTGCTTTACTTAATATTGTCTTTTGCTTCATTACTGATTATATTTATTATATTAATGAAATCTTGACGGGACTATTAACAATTTATCCAGTATTGCAACACAAAATGTGCAAATTGCTTTCTAAGTGCAAAAGATGTATAGCAGTGTTTGTACACAAGAACAAATAGCATTTTCAAACAGACAATTTCCAGGGCCCTTCAAAACTGCTACAAACAAATTTGAAGACTAAATTATTCTCTGTGACACGTTATGCAATATTTCCATATTCCAATATTTCCCTTCTATGGTCCCAAATAAATTGGTGGCAGAAGATGCAATTTGCAATCAAGCTACTTATATGAATGAGTACAAACAACAACGTAGTGAATAGTGATTGTTATCAACAAAATGTTACACTACTATGTGGTACTTCTCATGATCCAACGATAGTTTTCTGCACTTTTGGCATGCCATACAATAGGCTACCTTATCATCTGGTTAGGAACCTAGTAGAGTTGGGGAGGGGGAGGGATGTTTGAATGCAAACTCTAAATGGGTCGTAGGATGAATAACTTTCCTATAAACACTTTATAATATTTCAAACATTCCTTTATACTTTAATATTGCTGCATGAAGAACAACATATGGTACCCAGAAGACCCGCAGAAGACAAAAGGTGTCGTAACAGGGAAAAAAAGATCAAACTTTGCGGGCCAGATCTGCCGTGGACATCTTCACATACCTGTCTCTTCTGGTTCGAGCTCTCGTTCAGTTTTGCCATCACCCTCGTCATCGTCCAACCACATATCGCAAGGGAAGTGAAGTCTCTTCATCAGAGATGGTATCTTCACGGTAACACTGTCTAGCTTCCAGCCAGCAAATGCTCCTTTATTATTGTGACCGATTCTGGAGAACAGACACAAAGAAATGATATAATTTAGTTAGTTTTGTGCAACGGTGTGAATAATGTTAATGGAGAGAGAAGAGAAAAGGTGAGGAGGGATGTGGAGGAAGCAGAAGATGAAGAAGATGAAGAAGTGTCAAAAGAAACAAGACAGGAAGAGGATGAGGAATGTAGCAGAGGAGGATGCAAGGAGGAGGAATAAACATCATCAAGTAAGGATGAAGCAGAGGTAGAATGAAGAAGAAGAGAAAGAGGAAACAGGGAGGAGAAGGAGAGGAGAGAATGAGGAGCAAGGAGGGGAGGGAAATGTGAAGTGAGAGAGAAGAGAGCAGAGGGAGAGAGAGAGAGGGGAATGAAGAAGTCGAGGAAGAGAAGATGTGAGAAGAGAATTAGGAGCAAGGAGAGAAGGGAAATATGAAGTGAGAGAGAAGAGAGCAGAGGGAGAGAGAGAGAGGGGAATGAAGAAGTCGAGGAAGAGAAGATGGGAGAAGAGAATTAGGAGCAAGAAGAGGAGGGAAATATGAAGTGAGAGAGAAGAGAGCAGAGGGAGAGAGAGAGAGGGGAATGATGAAGCCAATGAAGAGAAGAATGAGAGAATTCGGAGCAAGAAGAAATGTGAAGAAAAAGGAGGAGAGAAGAGCAATGAAACCAGAGAGAGAAACAGGGGAATGAAGAAGTCGAGGAAGAAAAGAATGAGAGAAGAGAGTTAGGAACAAGAAGAGGATGGAAATGTGAAGGGAGAAAGATGAGAGCAGAGAGAGAGAGGGGGGGGGGGAATGAAGAAGCCAATGAAGAGATGAGGAGAAGAAAGTGATTACAAAACGATGCCATCAGTGGTGTAACTTGACAATGTGTACAGTGAAGGTGACAACAAGCAAATACCTTATCCCTTAGGTAACTCCCCTTGAATGTCTTAGAACTGATGACACTATTTTTCCCTGAATTCATTAGAGACATTCTTCCCTTTGACCAATGGTATTTGCTGCATCAAAACTCAAATTGATCACTGAGGTAAATGTGTCCTGTAGAGCATGCCATGCTTTCTCTCTACCAAGCTGTTACTCTATAGCAGGGGTTCCCTAACTGGGGGAATGAAACCCCAGGGGGTGCGGCAGTCCATCCCAGGGGGTTCGTGAGACCTTTCTGAAAGTCAAAACTAGAGTACTTTTTGTTGAACTAAAATCTGATATATCATATAATTTAGTAATGTACCTATCGACAAACTCTTTTCGCGTTCATATGCATATGTTGCCATAGTAGTACCGTACTGTGCATGTGATAAATAACTGAATTATGAAACAGACACAGGCCGCATGACTTTGGTGAAGTTGGTGTATGCATGAAAGTAGGTCGTGAAGATAAATAGCTGATCTGATCTTGAAGTTTTCAAATACATATTTGTTCATCTCTTGTTTTTTTTATTACAATATTACACTATGTACTTGATCATTTACGAAGCACTATTGTGCGTATTATAGTATAATGACTCAGATCGTGTCTCGAAAAGTTGGGGGTTCGTGGACAACTCTGACATCAACAGGGGGTTCGTAGTGGGATAAAGTTAAGGAAACCCTGCTCCATAGAGTTAGGAAAACATCCAAAGTGCATAATACATGAGTAAATGTAAGAACTAACTTGATCTTTTTGATTTCACCGACATTCTTGACATCTTTGAGAATAAACCTATCGATGTTTCCGCTCTCAAAGATATCTCCCTCCTTGACTGGTGTCGTGAGCAACAGTTTCCCTGAAAACACAAGTGATGAAGAAGAATAATATCACATGAAAAATAGTTTAGGTATAAATATATAACGCCTACAGTGGAATTACGACCTTCCTTACCGGTTTCCAACCTCTGGACATACAATCAGGGTCCATAGCCTAGTTGGTTAGGGTGTCCGCGTTCGAAGCGGGAGGCCCGGGTTCGAATCCTGGTGGAGGCTGGAAGGTTTTTCACTGTTCTTGATTTTTCAACTCATTACGATTTCAATTA
>JAIPMN010005035.1:0-15420 GCA_020650975.1 Apostichopus californicus
GATGTCATTGAAAGCCAATAATAAACCTATTTTCAAAATCGTCACAGCCCTGCGAATAAGGTGTATGTGTATGTTATTCGCCGGGCTGCCCTGCGAATAATCACTTCGATCGTGTTTACAAACACGCTTCTCGGCCTTTTGGCTAAGATCATGTGTAGTATCTGTTCTTTCGAGGGGAATGGTGATGCACACCCGACGATGATCACACAGTCACAGTCCCGATGTAAGGGGACTGGAGCTGCGAGCGGATCAGTCGTTTGGTAGTTTGGTTTTCGTGCCCAGGTTCTTTCCTGGGTGACTTTTTCTTAAAAAGTATCGTGTTTACAAACAAGGTTACACACGGCTCTGTGCGTTCGTTTGCTCATTGACAGACATAGTATACATAACAGTACACCGGTACCGGTACGACCGGTGACCAACGAGTTTAAACTCGTTGCCGGTGACGATTGCACAATCATATTGCAATATCATAATCATATTACGTATGATCATGTGCATATTGCATGCTATCACATCGACAATACTGCTGACAAACCTTTAAACTTAATGTTTCCAGCTGGTAATTGTTTTTCCGGCTAAACGTGTAGCCTAGTTTACGTTTTCATCTGGATGAGGATTTGCGTGTGTGCTTTTGTTTGCTAAAAATTAATCGTTCAATTGAAATGCGAAACAATTGAATTATGGCCTAGGCCAGACTAGTCCTTCTCAATTTAGGCTAGGCTTTCAATAACGTACTCATTGGCTATTCGTAATTTGTGTTCATTATGATGCAATACAACATGTGATTCATATACACGTATATCAATGACGAATGTAACGTTGGTATTCGTCATCGAGCATGATGACATATAAATCAAAACAAAACCTCCAAAGGAAATTACTTAGGAAGAGTGAGCCAACAATTTGCAATCTATTTAAATCAGGGAGTTGCCATTTAGCCGGTGCTGTCAATTTAAATCGTTAAAACTTTTTCAGAATCCATTATGCTAGAATTAACTGTTACTTGTTAGCCCGATATTGGGCGTACCTTAAGCCTATCCCAAAATTGCTAATATTTTCTGTGACTGCCTTATGTGTTTTGACAATGATCCAGACATATGTTTCAAACACTTTGGAGTGTTCAATTAGATAAAAGATAAACAGTCATCCAGGGTAGTAATACTAAAGGGTTTATTGAAGGATAAGCATGCATGGTCACGGTGGCATATAAGACCATAATATAGTATTTAGCTGATACTAACTTCCCAAGTACCTTAACTGACAGATACTATCAATTGGAAGCATATTCAAGGTTTCTGAAATAGATTCTTGAGAAACATAAAGTAATAGTTAAGTTTTGAAAGGCTTCAATCATGGTTACTACATTGGCATGGTAAATTTGAGAGAAAAACATGCAGACCTATAAAATACAGTAGGTTATTTAATTTAGCCCAAGACCAATATATGCCTTACTCTGATACTAGTAAGAGTGGTTGGCAAGTTATGTGCATCATTAAGAAATAACAGGGAAATGGTGATTATAACTTCTGTGGTCAAAAAATGATGCTCATATATTTTTGTGATTCCAGTAGGTCCATCTGGTTAGGTTGGACGTTACTCTTAGATCATTTATGGGTCGTGTTTTGAGACATGGAATGTAGAGAAGGTTTAGGTCAATGGATGCCAATGGTTGCCAATGGGCCATTTGAGGTTTTGCTTCAAAATTTACATATGGTTTAGCTTACCACAGAAAGGAATGAACAGTCCACCAAAGTTGAATGTGATTACGTGTTGCATGAGTAAGGGAATTTAGGCCAAAGTTCATGTGCATATTCATACTCGCCATTGTTTAAAACAGCCCAATATAGTGGTCATTCCAAAGTATGGTGTGAAGTGGGTGTTTTTTAAACTTGGACAAATATGAATATACCGCACAGAGCCTCTACCCTAGAGCATTTCTTACTTCCCAAACTCTTTTTGTCTGGTGGGCCATATTGTGATTTCTGGAGGCTAGTTGCAACTCAAATGGACTGCTGGCGCCCTATTCAGCTTTTTACCACTTTTTACTTATTTGCGATTATTGACATTTGTATTGCGCTCTCATCTACCTATTGACATATAAACTTCCGAGTTGTCACAAATGGCGATGACACCTATTTATTCTTCGTTTATCTGCAAATTAGCAAGGCCCGGAAAGGGTCATTTCCGGCGATCTAGGAAGTATCTTTACTCAAAAAATTTCTGTATGCTCCGGGCCAACCTGTGGTGGCGCTCCGCTTAGATAGTGTCGAAAGCGGTCCTACAGACCATTCTAGCCCCCCTGACCAATACCTTTAGCTCCGCCACTGAATCAACCTGCCTACACACTGATATGATACATAGCACAACTACCTGAATACATCACTTCTCTGTTTCAAATTTCTTCTTTCCTGCAGCTATTTCTGTATCCATGGAGCAGTTTGACAACCAACTTAACCCCCCTCACCAGGAGGAAGCTCCACATCGTGAGAAGTGAGATGTTTGTCTTTGTTTTGTTTTTGGACATTGTAACAGTTTCAGTGGTATATTGTGCTATATGAATCAATTTATACAAACAATATAAATTTTGTTGATCATGTAATGTGATTGGATAACATTTGCACCAATGTTGGAACGTCTGAAATGTATATTCTTCAATGTAAGAAAACATGTATACTTAACAATGTTCAATATTCACGTATGTTATAGCATAAGAACATGAACCATGTTAATAATGAATGTTAACACACAGACACACACATGTTTGTATTACATTCAGACCGAGGACCCCATTGTATTTTCCATTGTTCAAATCCACGTACCCTAACCTTAACAATACCCCATACAATAGAATTCTTCCGAGGAGGTGGTGATTCTTTAGAAATCACAACCGAGGACCTGAAATTCTTTTGTTCAAGTCCTCGGTCAGATAGCAAAACAAATGCACACACACAAATACATGATAGGTCACAGAGATATTACATCATTGCAGTCTATGATGCTACAGTAGCACCCTCAATCTCTGACTTTTAGCACTAGCTGTCCCTAAAGCAGATTAAACAGGGAAGTGGTAGCCCTGGCATGAGTGTATCATAGAATACTATATGAATTATCTGCTTTCTGTTTGCAGTGAGGAGATGGTGATTGGTGAGACCTTAAATATGATTCCTGAGGAGGAAAAAAACTTCCAGTGGAAAGTAAGTAAATTGTCACGACAATTAAATATCTGTTATTAACCAAGGAGATATATTATTGATTTACTTTGTAATGTACATGTAAATTTTCCTCTTTTGGGTTTCGATGATAATCGTAACCTTTGCATTCATGATGGCGTATGTGTAGGTGTGTGTGCTTGTGTGTGTGAGTGCGTTTGTGACGCCCAGCTTGTAAACACGATATCTCAAGAAGGGAAGGTCAGACCAACTTCATATTTAGTGTGTAGAAGTACCACACTTTAGTACAAGGAGCCTATTGTTTTTGTGGAGGTCAAAGGTCATTTGGGGTCACCAGGGGTCAAATTGTGAAAACCTTGTAAACACGATATCTCAAGAAGGGAAGGTCAGGCCAACTTCATACTTAGTGTGTTGAAGTACCACATTGAGTACAAGAAGCCTATTGTTTTTGGTGAAGGTCAAAGGTCATTTGGGGTCACCATGGGTCAAATTGGGAAAACCTTGTAAACACGATATCTCAAGATGGGCAGAATGTGCAGACTTCATATTTAGTGTGTAGAAGATTCTCATTGAGTACAGAAAGTCTATTGTTTTTGGTGGAGGTCAAGGTCATTTGGGGTCATCAGAGGTCAAATCGTGAAACCCTTGTAATATGTACACCCTCACTATACATTACGTCAGATTCATGAAGAAAATTGCTCATGTTGCATCATCGTAACCACAATGCATTTTTGCATTCTGGTTATGTATTTTTATCTCTTTTTTGGGTCTTTTTTGATATGATAGATAATTGTAAGTATTTGCTACTACTTTAGCTGAAAGTTCTCAGAGGCAACCATTATCCAAATTCTGTGAGTATTTCATGTTATATGTTATGCTGTGACCTGGTACTAATTACACACATTTTAAAACTGTTGGCATGTCAAAATTTGCAAGACAAGATCGTGCTCCCAGAAACAATTGAGTTCGTCACAAACTACTGGACTGTTAAAGGTGTGATCTATGTGCTTATAGTGTCATAAGGATTTTGACAGCCTCTTTTTGATGCATGTCACACATATGCTTTAAAGGTCATTTAGAATTGCCCACATAATATGCTAGAAAGTCCAAAATGGTCACTGACCCTCAGATTTCAAAAAAGCATTTTACCGCAGCTTTACACCCTCAAAATCATTCAGGCTCACTGAGACATTGGAATGTCTAATCGAACAATTACCGTACGTTTGAAAATGATATGGAGATTCAGAGCCTATATGAAATCATTTTTAAAAACTTGCTAGCGATTAAAGGTAGTCAATAATATAGGCCCCAAATTATAGTTTTCCAAAAGTACTTTCCTAGAGGTCTTTTACTCTCCAAATTTTTCTCAGACATATTTTTAAGGAACACACACTGTAAGATGACCGAATGTCCCGGTGAGGAAAATTTCCTCGAAGGTCGTAATAAAAAAAAAGTTTCAGAATTTTCCCGACCAAAGGTGACCATATTTGATTATCTAGCATATTTGGGGCCGATACAGCATACCTTCAAGTTTTAGTGCATGCTAACTTTATGGGGCCCAATACTGATGAACTTTGTGCAAGTTGCTTGTATATGCCTGATAACTTTGAAGATGATGTAACAAGTAGGCATTGGTTCTTTGGTGCTCAAAGCTTCTATGTAGTGCACACACTCAGAATATGCAAAGCTATAGCATGTATATGTTGTGATTGTGGAATTTTTATTTTATTTTTTCAATGGTTCTGAGGTAAATAATCTTCTCTAGGGTGTGCAGAGCATGCGGGTGTGGTCCAATGCTGTAACGTGGTGCTCTTGACTCGTAATTAAAAGGGGGTGAAGACTCGCGCAAAAAGAAACGTCTAATGCCGGTAATCTGACCTAGTTTCGAATATGGTGTAACAGAAGTGTTAAACACCACCATCGATCCCAGAAAATACACACACAGCTTGCTACCATCGGTAATTAGACACTAGTGTACAGTCAGTAAATACAGCTGCGGTCAATACCCACAGCACAGTGTACAAACGATACAGCGATGGACATCTCAGGTCCAGCTAAAGATAACAAGGTATCACGTTTCATTACTGTCTGCATTTTGTAGCGACACAAACAAAACGTCACCCTGCAAGCAACAGAAAGTTAACTTTTTCAGGTGGCCGCACGCGGTTTGGGGCGAGTCTTCAATGCCTTGGAAGGGAAATTCCGGTGGTGGACATGCAATGTGCAACTTATATACATAAGAGAAAATTATGCTGCACTGTCGTTAATCGAAACCCAATCTCAAGATCTCATTATTTTATCGAGATACGATTTTCGTTGGAATGCAAGTTACGTTTTAACACCAAATTATTGGATAGACCTTTCCTTACTCAGGGTAGTTATTAGGTTCTCGTACCAGGACGACGTCGGGGCAGATGGCTCGTCAGTAGTTTTACTTAACTTCCGTAATAATTTTCCTTGAAATGTGATACATTTTTTTTGAATATGTTCTTCAAGAAATTTATCCCGATTCATCAGAATTTCATCACTATGCGACTTATTTTGGTTGCGATAAAATTTTACATCAGCGGGTCTCATTACCTATATATGTACAAATAAAGAAAAAAAAAGAGGGAGGCTGTTTCAGTTGTACTGCTATGCTGACATCACTAACTCTGCTTTTGCCAAATGCATTCAGGAAATCTCTTTGCAAACTATCTAATTAACCCTTTCCAAACTTCTACATATCCACGATGCAAAAAGGGCTTTCTGGATGTTGGTTTCGACCCCAAGAATGCAGCAAATTTTTGAGCAATGTTGTTAAGTCATTAACGTCAGCCATTGGAATATCCCTTCATGTCACTAGCATGATCACGGCCTGTGCATTTGAAGCCTCCATAAAACACTGTGAAGTTTTCAAGACACAAGCTTTCAGCATCTATGAAATAGGAAATATTTAGAAACAAACCATACATTGGTAAGTCCAACGATGCAGACCGTAATTAACAAGCATCGAACCTTAATCGTGCTGCTGCACGCTTACTCTGAAAGCCTACTTGGGAGGTTTGCGTAACAAACTTCACCGCAGGTAAGTAGCTGAACTAGACTTGTAGAAATGTGGAATAATGAAATATTCATCCTTTACCGAAATTATTATGAGACATGTTCCCTTTTCTTCAGAAAATTATTCCATTGGTCGAACCACCCAAGAAAAGAGCCAGAGAAAAAATGGTGAAAGGCCGATGGACAATAATAAGTCTTGAAGAAAATAAAAAGTATGTTTATAAGACAGCAATAACTCTAAATGAAAACTTTTGAATGTGAAATAGGCTTAAGTTCTGGCTGTCAAATATACAGAGAATTAATCACAACACTTCAATGGTGTTACTGGGTACGGTGCCCTCTTGGAATATGACTTCATCATGCTTTAGTTGGTGCCTATGTGATTTGCCGAGGACCTTCTGCCATTCCAGATCTCTAAAAGTTCTGTATAACCAAGCATGGGGTAGAAAATATACAGTATAATAGCTTTCTGAATGAATATATAGCAAGGCAAAACCTATTAGAGCACTAATTGCTGTTTTAAACAGTAAAAGTTGAACCAATAGAGAGTACATAGCTCCCTCTATAGACAGACTACTGTACATAGCATGTATGATAGCAAATGTATAGCATGTATGATAGCAAATGTATAGCATATGATAGCAAATGTATAGCATACATGATAGCAAATGTTAAGCATGTATGATAGCAAATGTATAGCATATGATAGCAAATGTATAGCATACATGATAGCAAATGTTAAGCATGTATGATAGCAAATGTATAGCATATATGGTAGCAAATGTATAGCATGTATGATTCTGTATAGCATGTATGATAGCAAATGTATGATAGCAAATGTATAGCATATATGATAGCAAATGTGTAGCATGTATATGATAGCAACTGTATAGCATGTATGATAGCAAATGTATAGCATGTTTGAAAGCAAATGTATAGCATGTTTGATAGCAAATGTATAGCATGTTTGATAGCAAATGTATAGCATGTTTGATAGCAAATGTATAGCATATATGATAGCAAATGTATAGCATGTATGATAGCAAATATAACTAATAGTACCTGTGAGTTTGAGGTTGACTTGGCACACTTTGACAAGTGTATAACTATTATTACTATTTACCCTTCAACTGACACCTCTCTCACCACCTCCCACCCCCTCCCCCCATCCTCTCCCCTGATTCATGGTATATATAATGCTAGGGAATGGAACTCTCTACCAATGCATATTAGGAACTCTCCATCTGTCTGTAGTTGTAACAAATCTCTGAAGCCTTATTTGTTCTAAGTATATGGGTGTATGTATATATGTGTGTATATATTTATTTCTTTGTACACGCTATGGTACACTCTTTGTGGTGTTAAATGCTGGTTAATAATAAAAATAATAATGCATAACTACAACAACTTGAATCTTATTTCAGACTCGGCGCTGCAAAGCAGGTGGCCACATGCTCCATGAAAAGAAGAAGATCAAGGCCAATTGGAAGCTGCTGGGCCGGGAAAGGAGCGTGTCTTCAGGATTTTATCAGATATAAGTGACATCCTTCAAGCCCTTTCTTTAGCCCTTTCTAACAATTGTTCCCAAAACCAGTCAGCAGCTGTACCTGCAATATCTTTTCACGACCAAACTGTATTTTAAACATCCCTTTGGTTTCCACATTTTTTTACATTTTACACGTATCATACCACCTGTTTGCAGGGTTTCAACAGTATTGCTTGAAAGTGTTAACCTTTGAAACTAATTTAGATGAAATTGTAACGTCTTGCCCTAAAGAACAAAATTATCATCATAAGAGACCCAATCAACGACCAAACTGAATTTCAAACATCTCTTTGATTTCCTCATGTTAACATTTTACACGTATCATCCCACCTGTTTGCAGGGTTTCAACAGTATTGCTTGAAAGTGTTAACCTTTAAAACTAATTTAGACGAAATTGTAACGTCTTGCCCTATAGAACAAAAGTGTCATCATAAGAGACCCAATTAAGTTCAGAAACTATTTATTGACTAAATGTTTAGCTTTTTTCCAGGTCCCGTCCTTCATCACAATTTTACGTTTCTTCACTGAGCACTTACAATAATAGTGTTCAGACTGTACCAAGAATGTAAAATTATAGAAAGTGTCTTTAATTAACACAGTTCCCCGCCACAGATGTGCCTTAGTCCAGTTGGACAAACTGTCGTGTCGGGTTAACTTGACATGTACACCAATTCCACCCTCTGAAAATCGTGAGTATCCAAATCTTAATATAAATAGCAACCAATCAATCACTTTCAAGAAATATATTGTTTTTTCAGTCAAGATCTTTGAATCAAATGTGTCTGGCTTAGAAGAAATTGACTATCAAAACCAACTATGCTAGCTCGCTGATCATGAATGCTAAAAATTTATCTCACTATACTCTTTCAGAGCTATTTCAGAACAATGGGTGCTGCAATTACATGTACGCCTCGTTACTCTCTGAACACTCTTCAAAAGTAGAAGGGGTTGGTAAATGCCAGCGTTTATGCATGATCATCATATGGATAGCAAATATGTAAATAAATGTTTAAATTGTATAATGTATATCAATGATGGAAGCTATTTTTTTTTAAATTTTTTTTTAATATATCCACTTTGCCAGAATCCATCATTACACTAAGTGTCAAAAGTTGCGACAGTCGTTTTAAATTTAATGGGGAAAAAATGATGGTTTTTGACAAAAATAGTGAATTTTAATAATTGCTTGTGATTGGTTTATGCCCATCTTTTAGGTGCTTTGAAGAAGAAAAGAAAATATTAATATTTGTACATTTTGGAAGGTTCTTTTAGGTAAGATTTTTGATATAAGTGACTTAAAGTCACTTAATATTTATAAGTTTTGTTTTAGTTTTTAAGGTCTAACAACACAAGTTACTTTAAGAGGTATTCATTCATATGATTATAAAATTTTAACAGAAGAAGATGAACAGGAATATCATATATGAATGTGTAACAGTGTTTGTTGGGCTGCATGGTGGGTTATATATAGTATCATGGTGCATTCTGGGTGCAAAAATGGGAGATTCATCAGTTAAAATACCGCCACTGCATATTTCTCATATGTATTTTGTATTCTACACATGTCGCTTGTGAGCAATGTGCATAAAATTCAGAGAGGTTTGTGACAAACTGCCATAGCTCAAACTGCAAAATAGATTAGTTATCAAGATTTAGTTAAGTTATATGCAAGAATTATTTGCCAGTTATTTGAAATATTGTCAGTATAAAGAGTCAGGTCACAAACATGCAAGAGTTTTGGGATGGAAAACGAATAGGTCTGGTTGGTTGGAGATGGTTGTACATTATTTATTTGCCGTCTAGAAACCCTATGTGTGCACGGTTTGTAGTCGGACATGTTGAGTAGAGATCAAATGCAATAGTAATGATTCTAATAACTATCTGCAGGGTTTTATCTTCACTTATTTATGACATGTTGTTTTTATACAAACATGTTTTATTAATTTATGTATGTCAGCTACACAAATGCATTTAATTGTATATCAAACGAGTTTCTGTTTTTCCAGTTGAAATCACACTTTCACAGTGGTCTTCTTCAACGTATCTACAGAGGGTGCTTGTAATATCTGTCCTAATGCATACATGATGTGCTCTATGCTGTTTACATATCTCCAAAGATTACGCCTCATCAATAACTACAGACGGAATTGTATATACCACTAGTGATCAACTAGGAATTTGCAGGTTGAAATCCAGTACATATCGGAGACTTTGCTACAGTGTTTACCGATGGCCAAATTTGGAAAACTCAGTTAAGCGGGCCTGATTGAGAATACAGTCAGAGAAGCTTTCTGATTGGTCAATTAATCAGACGCATCTATAAAACCTCGCCAAACCAACGGTGGGGAACGTATCATCGTTAAAAACGTATATACTCAGCCTAGTCTAGTTATGAGTGGTAAATAGCTCAGCTATGTCACACTATACATGTATACACTATAGCGACTGGTTGGCCTAGTGGTTAGAGCATCCGCTTATCAGCCGGAGTGTTCGGGGTTAGACTCCGGGCCAAGTCATACCAAAGACTTTAAAAATGGGACCTACTGCCATCTTGCTTGGTGCTCAGCATATAAGTATGGAGTGGGGGAATATGTGTGTCTGATCGGTAAGTACGATTTAGCGCCCTCTGTGGCAGCTCATCGTGTATAGTCCACAGTGACTTGAGAACGGTTATGGAATGATAGTAGACGGTTGGTTATAGGCACTGCGCCATGAGCGTCTTCGGACGGATACCGGCGCAATACCAAGTGTACACATTATTAATACTATTATTATTTTTTTAAATTTTATTATTATGTGAGAATTCGATTATTTGCTGCCTGTAGTTTGCCCAGAGTTGTCTGTCAGAGATTCCTCGAAGGAATTCTCAGTGTTTCCGCAGAGACCGCAGCTTGTCAAGTTTCGCAGAAGGACAGATATGAGAAGCACCCCCTCTGTTGATTCTGGACGTTGATGAAGATCCACCATGATAGTATTGTTCATCCTAATATGCAAGGTAACCCTCATGCAAGGTTGGGTTGACAAAGGTATTGAGAAGTACGCGGAGACGTGATTTATATCCACAAAACGACTAGTCAACTGAACTTTGTAGCGTTAAAAGAAGCACAAAACTTCTCCAGAATAGATTAAATTGTCAAACACACAACTGTAGTCTACTTAAAAAACAATAAATGTGTTTATTTAATTAAGGCATTCTTATCGGGAGGTTTTCAGTGTTTGGAAACATGCAGATTGAAAACACAAACCATAAATATCAAAGTGATATTGTGCAATCGTACAGTAGCACGTAAACAATATTTCTCCTCAAAGGTTTCGAGGACTTGCTTGCACTTATATATCTCAATATCATATACGTGTCAAACAGTTAACAAAAGGTAGGTAAATGAAAGATGAAAATAAAAAACAGTCCAAGCAAAAGTGGACTTTACCAACAAAAGTTATTTGGTTCCTATTCAAGAACTACAGTGGTACATAGAAACGCTGTAACAGTAGCTCTCTCCCTTGAAAGTTTGGGTGGGTCCGCAGTGTTTGGAGAATTGATATGGTAGTATTATATAAAACATTTGAGTGGTGCAGAAGTTCTCACTCCTACCCATCATGCAAAGGTTGGATGTGTTTTTTGGTGCATTAAACACTGATGCAAAAATTCCCTTTGTTGTTATAAATTAAGTAGTCAATTATCAGTTTGTATGTACGTGAACCTCCTTCAAGTACGTAAAAATCATGGAACTAATTGAGTTCTATCGAAACTTAAGTTATATATGTCACACTATATTTGGTAGGCTTTTTTGTTAAGTATCTTGTCCCGGCTGAGTCATATTTTCATTTGGTTTATGAAAATGAGCACAAAGGTGTTTTTCATTTAACAGTAAAACTGTGCTGTGGGTTGGACATAACTGCTTATAATGCTATTCCAACCTCCGTTCTTTTGTTCTTAAGGTTCTATTTTTGTTCTTCCTTTTGCTTTCAGTATCTTCAACATTTCAGCTTACTTTCACCTTTCTTATCCTTTGTCTTTCGTTTTTTATTTCTTTTCTTTTTTTGACCGTTAATTTAAATCTAAGTTATAGTGTGAAGGACTCAATTGAAAAGTGTAGGGTCACAAAATTGCAAGTCAGGGAAAGGTCAACAATTGTGCTAAATGATCAGAAAATGGTGACAAATTTAATAGTATGCATCATATACATGCACAAAGTTGTTTTGCTATTTTGTTCCAGTGTGTTCTATCCTACACCAAAATTAATAAATGCTTTGAAATATATATTAACAATGTAGGATAAGTATTTTTAATAAAACTGGAATATACACAAAGCTCTTGCAATGCATACAAACAGTATCTATTTTTATGTACATTTTGAAAGTTGTTATTGGGGTAATTTAAAATGAGCATTGTGAAATAAACTTTATGAAAAAAACATTTAAAAAAATGTTATAAATACTAGTTTTTGTGTTGAGATGTTTTCATGCAACTGAAAAAAAGGCTAAGGCATATGTC
Organism: Apostichopus californicus; assembly: GCA_020650975.1. NCBI lineage: Eukaryota > Metazoa > Echinodermata > Holothuroidea > Aspidochirotida > Stichopodidae > Apostichopus > Apostichopus californicus. Next base: position 12,254 of record JAIPMN010005035.1, read on the forward strand.
ACTAACAGTGACAATTCTAGTTCTGAACTGGCTCAACAAGATAGAAACATGATAAAGCATGTTTTACAACACCAGGGTAGCTAGTTTAAGGGAGGGGGGGGGGAGAGGAGGAGATTGAGAATGTGCACCATGGCTTCCCCTATTATTTTCAGACCAATTTATTCAAAAAGGCCTCATAATTCAGCAATGTGAATTCCAAAATTGTTTTCATTTGGATAACATACATATATAAACTGATCGAATGAGGTGTGGGCAGGGGAAGGGGGGATAGGAGCCATTCTATTATATTTCTGTACCATTAAAAGTGTTGATGGACTTGGACTAGAGTCCCAATTTAGTTGCATCTTTTTGCGGACTTGTGACGTTGACTTGCAGGTAAATGACTGTGGTTTCACTTGTAATAAAATCAAATGACTTATGACTAGACGCCATAAAACCAAATGATTTGTGCTTTTGACTCAACTAATGACTTGGTGACAACGCTACGACCAACACTGCTTTCTATTTCTCTGTATAGTCCCTCAAATTCTTTTAGCTGCAACATCAACAGCTGCAAAATCAAATCCACGAAGTATAGGCTACTATGTCCATATACTGTACTTGACCCAGTTTCTAAATTAGGTTGTAATTTTATTTGTTCTCGACTTTAAACTGAGAACAGATGGTCAGGAAACAAAAATGAAAGCAACATTCCGGGTTTGTATGATTTCTTTTACATTCCAGACGACAGCCAAAAGTTTTCAAGAAGATGGCAGTTTTTAACTACAAAATATTTCAATTGCACAACAAAAGTGACTTGTCTTAATGACAAAGATGGTACTTTTCATTGAACAAAAGGGGAACCACTTAGGAGATTCCAGAAGAAGTATAAAGGAAACACTGAATACTGTTTAAAAGCAGTGGCATGCACAAAAAGGAAGAGGGGGCAGGGAAACCATCCACATCCCCCTCCCACCTCAATCATTAGCCAAGGGTAACACCTACAGTCAGGGGATAATTTTACAATTCAGTTTAAAGAAGAAAACCACCATTCCACAGGGCCAAAGACCTTGAAAAGGCCCCTACCCAAAATCAGTCTGGGAATTTAGAATTCTCACAAGTCCCTCTTTGAAATCCTATATGCACATCGGTGTTTTAAGGTGAATTATATCCCAAAATAGTCACATAATAGTAAATATTAATAATCATAAAAAATTAATAAAACCTCAATCATAACTTTTTCAGTCTTTTGTCTTGTCCTTTTAATTAAATTATTGCTTTTGACATCAATTTGGCGCAAATCTGAAACCGGTACAGCTGTGATCTAAAACAGCCAATCAATATTTTTTTTTTAACCAACATTGGACATAATTGTTGAGACCAACAGGTTTTGCAACTGTAACACGTTGTACTGAAGCAATTTCTCACTGGTGCAATTTGTAGTATAGAACTGAACAATAAACAGAAGCTACATGTTTGGTGGTAGCTAGCTTAACTAGTGGCAGTAATATGTAACAGCTGGTGATAAGGGCAGGCGCGTAGCCAGGAATTTGCCAAGGGAGGGGCAAAAACTGTAGATTCGGCATTGCAACTATCTAAGCGGAGCGCCACCATGGTTGGCACGAAGCGTACAAGAAAATTTTGGCTGAAAATGCCTCCCAGATCGCTGGATATGGCACTTCCCAGGCCTTGTAAGTTGCATCTTAGCATTTTCTCTATTGAAAATACTAGCAATATCATAAAAACAAAAAATAAATAAAAAAATATGCTCAAGGGGGGGGGCGGCTGCCCCCTTCGCCCCCCCTTGGCTACGCGCCTGTATAAGGGACATGATGCAACTGTTTATTATCAAGCTCGAATGATATTTATAGTACTAGAATTTTATACCTAAAACATTTCCTTACTCAATTAAAAAATTGTTTTTGGTTTGTTTTATGCTGTAAAACAAAAAAGAAGAAACACAAACAATCAATTTATTATAAAATCAATTTAATTTGGAAATTACAGACAGCAACCATATACAATACATGACCATGACCTTCCTACCCCTTGTTTACCAGATCAAAACCAAAAAGGACATAAGAAATTACAAACAAAGATTTAGACATTTTAACATTTTGCTTCTGAATATATTTGTATGTATATTAACCAATTGATGACCAAAGCAAATGATATTTTTTTGAGAGACATTTGAGCATTACTCACTGATAAACCTTATTTGATATCCTTATTGATGGTATTTGTGATGATTCTGTAACAAATAACATTCAAAGGTTATCAAAGTAAAAACTTAAAAGCCAAATTACTTGTAGAAAAGGACAAAAGAGGTATACACTCATTTTAAAAGCCTCCATCCCAACAGTGCTATGTACCTTCAAATTTAATTTCCAACTTTTTATTGTCCAAAAAATCAATCATTAAAAAAATGAGTACATCAAATGCAAATCCATGTTAGCAGTAATTTCTGAAAGAACTTTTCGAAAATAATTGTCCTTTGTAATTCAATTATGACCGATTACGAAAAGAAGAAAAAAGGACCAATTATAGCTTAAATCATATTTACTGTGAGACTTCATTCGTTTCTTCTAGTATTCTATCATAATGATGACACAAGCTTGTACTTGCTATACATGATTTGTACTCATACTGGTACTAGGGCCAACTTGCAAATCTGGTATCGGGTAGTACTTATAGTCCTAGTACATGAGTATGTACTCATACTCACACTAAGAACCTTCAATTGTACTCAAACCACAGTGGATGGTAGCTGTACTCATACTGGTACTTTGGACATTTGGAAATATAGTATCAGGTACTTATAGTACCAGAACATGATTCAGTGCTCATACACTAAAAACCTCTTACTTGTACTCAGTCATACCACAGGGTATTGTAGCTGTACTCATGCTGACCACACTTAGGGCCTTCAGAGCTAGAAGTGCATCTTCGGAGCTCAACTCGCCCAGCAACGTTTGATATTCTCAAAGAGAAAGTGCATGAACGAAGTTTACAACAGCAGTCGAAATAGCGTGTGTGGAGGGTCGTAAACAACAGGCAGACCAGTGCTAGGATTATAGATGCTTAAACAATAGGGATGGTTGTTCTGGTTACACCAACATGCTAAGAAGCAGTTTCAGGTCAAAGGTTATCACTATGCGCGAGGATCAAGATTATCGCTATGCTGGAAG
>JAIPMN010005036.1:2386-18214 GCA_020650975.1 Apostichopus californicus
GGGGGGGGGGGGGGAGTTCCCTTAACAGGTAAATCGATCCCATTATGAAAAGAAATAGAAAGAAATAGAGTTCTTGTCAAATGTGTACTTATTGTGGAGACAATTTTACCACACAAATGTTAAAGTGGTATGTTTACTGGGTTGCGTGTGCTTGGTTTGATATATGGTATATAAAGGGTATGGAGCGCCGAGTTAAATTTTACATATAATAACGTGCATGCCAATTCGCTGAGACCTGCAGTTCTCATATTTCTGTATAGGCATATGTATATATCTTATCATGATATGCAAAGTAGGTTATAGACAATTAACCTACATCAATGAAACAACAGCAGACATGGTTAAGGTTTGCCGTTTGATTTGGATTCATTGCTAGGGTTACCATATTTGTTTTTGAAAAAGCAGGACACTGATCCGCGTCCCACACTGATCCGCGTCCTGGTGGAGGGGTTTAAGGGGAGGGGGTGCCCCCCTCACCTTGGATTTTTTTCAAAGGTGCCTAGATACAAAATGGTGCAATCTAAATCACTCTAATAGGGACTCAGGGGGGTCCCCAACTTGAGTGAGTTATGGTTTGGCTCCAAGTCTAGTAAAAAGTTAACAAAAAGTGTACTGTGCCACAGGGCAAAAAAAGTCCATAAAAATCTCCTCTGAATTTATGCACCTATGCATACTTCTCTGAGGATCTGATTTTCCTCAACAAGGAAGGCCGCCGATGTTCAATCACAGATTCACAACACTTCATACTTTGCCGTGATACTCTGCCTAAAACTGACATTACGTTAGATAGGGCAATACTCATAATTACGGTGTGTTCACGCTATTGACTGCGTTCTACTATACTTTGTGAGAGCCCGCCTGCGTGCAGGAAAGTGGTGTGTGTCCCTACTGCTGTCCATATATGGTAGGTAGCAGACGACGCGAGTACGCGTTTATTGCGTATAAATTTAGTTGGAAATCATTTGCTCGTGACTCGTGAGGCTAAATTAGGGAAAACCTGTCAATTCCTGTGTGAAATTCATGAAATCCGGATATTATTGCCAAATTGGAAAATCCACCCGGACGCCCGCGTAAGTCACGAAAAACCGGACATGTCCGGGTAAAACCGGACGTCTGGTAAGCCTATTCATTGCCAGCCAGGGCATTTTGATGTTTTATTTAAAGGAATATTGTGAATATTTTACCAGATTTATAATAAACAGGAAAGATGTTCTAACGTTTCGAGCCAGTGTACAGCGAATGCACTGTTTAGGGGAGTGTATATGCTACTGTATAGTATAACATTCAATCGTGGAAGGAGGGATGAATATTGTAGGAAGGTGAAAACTGGCACTGAAGGAGTTGAACTCAATGTTACAAATTAATGGTTTAAAAAATCCATTGGTTCGGAAACTGAAAGTAGCGTTTATTCTCCCTTATGAGGAGATTCTAAACAATCTAACAACCCAAAGCCAGCATCAACAACCGTCATCTTCACTTTATTTTCCGAATCCTTTCATCGCTCCGACACATCAACAGTACCATCCGTGAAGCCAGCCAACACGCATCGCCTCCCAAAAACATGCTTATTTCCTCCAACCACGCTCAGCGCTGCCTTCCGAACCGGCCCACAAATTCGTATTTCATACTCAACATCTAATAACCGCTCTTAATCACTGCATGGAGTCTTATATTTTTTCCGGCCACTTTAAAACCTATACACTTCTTAAGAAGAAATAAAACGACTTCTATAGGCCAATTCTTTGAAACCGTATATCACATATACTACATATGCTGGTTGATAAAATGGATAGAATATTGCAAGTTTATATATTTTAGTTTTTACTATCCATATAGTGTAAAACATTCTACCATACTGCAAATATCACAGAAACCTAGATTTAGTTACAAAACAACATTAAATATGCTGGCAGAGTATCTCTGAGTTCGATCGTAATTGTATGGTGTATGGGAACAGTAGGCTATATAGATACATATACGTAAGACATTGGATTGTTAGAATGCAGGCTCTACCTATTGATTAATATTATAGATAGCATCATATATCTGTATGGTTGAACAGGTAAGCAAATCAAGAAAGCAGTGAAGTAACCTGACAAAAAGACATAATCAGATATAGACTACACTTGAGAAATAATGGGCAGGTGTAATATTTTACAATTGTTATAAATGATACGTCGGAAGTTGATTGTATTTTGGCTAACATCCTTATGTGATTCAGGTATAAGTGGGATATAGGTAATGATGTACAAGTATTGAACACATGATATATGCTCAAACATTGAGAATAAACAAATAACGATCAACAGGCGTACGTGTGGAAACCCTGGTCGGGGGAAGGAATAATTATATCCTTTTAGAAATCATTCATTAATTCATTGTACAGGTTCATAGAGCTATGAAAATACGTTGTTATTTATCATCGCATATTTCGATAGGCCAAAACAAAACTCATTTTTTGGACATATTTCATGTACAAATTTCATGTACATATAAAATTCTGCTCTACTTCACACACAAAGTCATACCGAGCAGCTGATCTTGATGTTTTTATATAAGTTTGTAATAAACTTTACTCCTCTTTTCCAAATTTATTTTGGTTATACAGTTAAATGCATTTCCCGACTTTCTAAACTTTACAAATGTTTATGTATTTTTTATAGTATTAAATAATGTATCGTTTGAAAAGCGACTTACCTTGTGATGCTGGAAATCCTTGAATATTCAACAGGAACAACAATGGACCCAAGTATAACCCCATTGTGGTATATCTGCTTTATCGATGAGCCATCCTAAACTTGCGAGGGAATTGCATACGACTTGGAACCAAAAACAAACAAACAAGCCCATGCACCACAAGCGATGGTTGTTGGCTGGAAAGAAGAAACATTGTCATGATAATTAAACAATGATCCAATTTATATTTACCATATAACATTTACTTAACAGTGTACTAGATAATAAAAGTATTAACTATAAGTCTAGCAATGCCACTAAATTAGATCGTTAAGCGTATGACTACATCAGACAAATTTAAATAGGTAGTAGAGACGTGCAAGCTTAAAACAGCCGTTTACCGAAGGGACGCATTCTTTTAATATTATGACCTCTGGTGAACTCAGTACAATTAACGTTTCTGTCAATTTCGACAAATATATATATATATTAAAGGACTTAGTCCTCTTTTCTAAATTCAAAAAGTATTTCTAGTTTTTCCCCTTCCTCTTCCATCTTGCGCTAGATCTAATGATAGTACCTTGAAGTTATAATTGTAATAAATTAGAAACTCGTTTTGAGCTTTCTCTAACAAAGAGTAGGCTATCTGCTCTAGCCTAGCAATCTTACTTATAATCGCCTGCTCTTCTCGCGGCGCTCTCTAGCCTTAACTTTTGAATATGTTATACTAAAAGATTAAATTTTAAATTCAAGAAATTCCCATATATATATTTATCCTATTTATTTATATACTTATCAATAGTATGATAGAACGTAATTAATTATACTTACCAACAGCGCAATCTTATAACTGCAAGGATCAGCGCTATCCTTTCAGTCTGAGGCTTCTCTCAGCATATCCTGAGTACTCAGAAATGGTTGTTTACTTCAGCGTATTAACGTATGGTGGATCCCATGTTACATGCAAAGACACTGTGAGTTACGGAAGCCCATAAGTTTTGCTGATCAAAGATAATGCACAATTTTGCTAAATGTTTTATTTCAATACTTAAATAAATCATTTAAAAGTAATAATTTAAAATGAGAGAAAGGTAACAGGATCGGGCTGTGTTCGTGACACTGTGAACTGTATGTGTCTTTACGTAACTCCCTGCAACTGCAGCTGCTGCTTGATACCTGACGGTGTTTAAGTTTAGTTCCTCTATTGATGTGAAGTGGCGGATCAATTTTGAGCCCTCATTTAACTTTTGATATCAGAAGTTTTAATGATCGAAGTAGGTATGTGGGCAGCAACAACAACAAATTGTTTCGAGGGACGCCGCATTTGTAGCCGACGGTAACGGAGGATATTTTGGTGGACATTTCAGCAAGTGATGTTTCAGCACCGTTTACGGGTTTTATCTGAATCGTACGCTTAGTATACTACTCAAAACATTTATTCTGCTGCTTGAATAAAAACGTAGGGCCTAATCTTGATTGTTGGAATTATAACGTCCTTTCCCGGCTTCTGTAAACGGGTATACGAGAGGTATATACGCAGTAAAAGACACCATTGTAGTAGCAGTAAAGGACATTAATGTAGTAGCAGTAAAGGACATTAATGTTGTAACAACTAATGTGAAGAGAGTCATTAGTTGACTTCAAACTCTTAAATCCAGATTCTTATAATTAGATGTATAGTGTTGCGTGGTATACACCGACACTCCGACAGTATAACTCCAACGCAGTTCAGTTTGAAAGTGTCTTCTTGTTAGTCTGTATACGGTCTAGTTGGCAGTGTTTGGTCTAATGGAGGGAAAATTGGTGACCAAGAGCGAATTTATTTGATATTAATGTATATCGGTAACGGTAATAAAATATCACAAAATATACAAAGAACGGCTAAATTTTGCGTCATTTTCAAACAATATTGGATCATACCATTTTTAGGACGAAAACACTTATAGACGTTGCTATGACAAAAGGGAAAACAACTATTACCAGCATTTACTTCAATTCTGTTCAAATTAATTTTCCACCGAGATTATGCCATTTACGAAACATGACAGTGACGTAATTGCAAGTTTTGAATGACACAGCTTAGAAGCAAAACAATACATCGTTTACAGCTTAGTAACCATGGTAACAAGAATTAGGATTCTGACACAACCTCAGGATACCAGCAAAAAACATAGAAAAGAAAGGAATTGATAGGGCATACGCCATTATCTTCCAGTTCGATTTCACCATATATTATAGACACAACATATTTACGAACGTTTGCATACTTGCTTCTTGTATGCTCAATGTATCCGACAATGTAATTTTAACCCTCGTAAATCGAAATATGTGCATATACATGTGAAACTTACATGATACATATACCAGGGAGCTGCTACGTTAGCAGATCCCTGCATATACACCGTATGCATATATTGAGACAGAGAGACGCTTTTATTAACTCATAATGTAAAAAAAAACGTATAAGCACACTACAGAAGCAGGTATGGGCATCCCGTGTAGAATATGTTCGATATACATGGTATACCCTGCCGTTAGCGAGTAACACGTTGAACCCCATGTACGGCATGTCATATCTTATATGATCAGCATATGTATACACCGGTATATCATTATGTTACATAAATATGCGGCTTAATGGGCACGGCCTTCCGTGATACAGTTTAAATTGTGTAAACAAAATCCATTATTATGAACAATTAAGAATCTAAAGTTACTCTTCGTGTATGGTAAACATAGAGATATTATACACAACTCCCAATATAAACAGAGTTATACTTTTCTTTTCTATCGGTCAGTAAGTGACATATACTGTTTCAGTTACACATTATGATTGGATAAGAAAACATTGCTCCGATATATACGATTCCTATTGTATTTATGAAAACTTCTAGAAGGGGTACAGGGGGGGGGGGAGGGAATGGGGGAACAGAATTTTTTTCAGCGGGCCACACTTTGCCCAATCTGTGCTGATGACAACGATAACACAGAGCTCTCAACGGATATGTCTTTCTTTGATCAATTGGACATTTTATTTTGTGTAATGCTGGGTAACGTATATATAAGTTAGCGTATAAAGTCGCCGCCAAGCATGCCCGCAAAGAGTTGCTTAAAGTTATCGGTATATAGATCACGGTACACGTATTGTAACTGTGCGGCGATGACGTATACTATACCCACATGAATAAACATGACAAATAGACTATGACAGAAACACCAAGACCTGAAGTTTTTTTCATCTCTCAAGACAAGTTATAATGTGGCAAGTTGCATTGCCTCAAGAAGTACGGTATTGTATGATACTACATGTGATGCAGTATTTCTCGGGTTATGGTTAACCCTAGGGGTTAACCCTAACCATAGGGTTTTCCCGGTCCACAAGATACGTCATTCTTTGGGCTGCATCATGCATGATGACATTGCTCGACATATTAAACTGTGTACAAAACGGTTCTCTTGAGAAATACTGTCACGTGAGGATTGGCTGTGCCAGCCTGCCTCAGTTGTATGAATGGCAATGAGTTCAACAAGCGTGACTGCATGTATTGTTTCGGCTTGTATTTCTTGGGGGACGGTAGGTAACCCGCACCGATGCACCTCTATAGAAACTGGTCAACCTGTTAGTGAATTTATATATATAACTAGCCTATATATGTACCACACGCACGCACGTATACAATGAAAAATCCGACCGTGTTAGGACACAATAATTCAGTACACGGAATACGTGTGATCTTGTTCTCAGCTGACACAACCAAATACTATACCAATATATAGGATTATATAAAAAAGATAACTTTAAAAAGTTAGAGATGATTAGTGACAATAACTGCTTGTTTTTATCATGACAAGAAGACCGCATCGATTTATCTGACATTATTTGCAAGTTGAGCTATGGAACCATTACTCACAGCATAAATGATGCGATTTTTAGTGTGCAAGAGAAGATGGATAAGGCGTTTTTATCAGGGATGTTAGACATCCTCTGTTTAATACATATTACACAAGGTAAGTTTGATATAGAACCTAGAATGTAGTGACAACGTAACCTGGAGGTGAAAGCCAGTCAACAAGGTAGAATATGTTAATGCACAAGGTATGTAGTTTTATGTATCTTTGCGTATAGGCCACCTTTTTATTTCTTAAAGTTATACGCTTTTCATTTCTGTCTGGAAATGAATTTTTACTTCGATAAAAATTTACAATAACATAGCCTAGACTGTATAAATGGTTGATTCGCGAATTCACTATAGGTTAATAAAGCAATGACTACATTGGTATTCTCAAGTTTATGCCACAGCTTTTTGTAATGGTAAAGAAATCCTCATCTTAGTATAGAAAATAGTATTTGCTCCGAACTTTGTTCAAATCGATAAGGAATGCTGACATTTAGATTAATGATATATAAATGATACAGAGCTTGTGAAATGAAGTACCGTATAATTGAAAAGCAGCCAGCCTCAAGGTTAATTTGTTCATTTGGTGTGATTTAAAATACTGCAGTTATTCAAGTTATTTATCATATATGGACTGACTATACTCTAGCGGTCCTCAGTCAAAATGTTCACGCCCCACGACCCAGTAACAAAGTTTCATGGGGGACATGGGCCACGACCCTAGACCCCATTGCTCAGAATCGCTGTTTAGAATTAATGCATGATTATGATGGCTCTGCAACTCTTTTTCAGTTACTTCTGAAAAATACAACTATGTGAGCCGGAAGGAAACTATGTAAGGAAAAACACTTCATTGCTTTTGGCCTCTGTATATCTCTGTAGGTTTACCAATCAAGTACCGAGGTATATAAAAAGGTTTTCGAATTAACCAAATCTAATACCCTGGATAATACATATTTCAATTCGATAATCTGTAACGACGTGTAGCAAGAGCGGGGAGAAAAATATGAGAGGGCGTTGTTGGAAACCGACACAACGCTTTACACTTATTAGTTCTGCCAAGTTATACACTTTTTACCGATTTTGACACCGTGTTGAGGATCACTGATTACGGCAGTCATATCACGTGATGGTGTAATATGCTTAAAACGTTTCTTTTGTAAATCTTATATTACCATAGCAACCAGAATCACATCCCTCCATGTTATCGCCGATTCGTCTTCATCTGTAGTCGTTACATGGGAAAAAATCGATACCGACAAAGTGAACACCGCGATATACGCTAATATATCGTACAGACAGGAGTACGATGACGATCGTACGTGGACATCTGTGGTAAGCTTGGATCAACGATAATCGCAAGTACTTATCTTTCGACATCGATTAATCGACTAATTCGCTAATAGCTGCCAGATATAACCAAAATGGTTTATTTCTTATATTTTTCGACGCCGTATACATATATGAAGGAACTGTATGTGAATATGCCGTTGGAACACTAAACTGACATGCGCTAGTTGCATCCTTACTCCAGTCCAGTAAACATATAGACCATAAAAATCTCGGCAATGAACCTTTTTTCCTTCAATTTTGACGCCATCAGCAACCATTACCATTGAAACTTTAAGGGTAGTGAGATAATGAGGGGGTGTGCGAAGTAAACGTTATCGATGCAGGCACATTTTCTAGTTATCAATTAGTTAATGTTTATTTTATTTCTTTATTTGCCATAGGATCGTGTAAATATCAACGAGGGATACAAAGTCATAACTTATTTGAAATACCCATATGGTTTGACATGTGTTCGTTTGACTGCCTATGACGTCACTGGAGGTCTTCTTGACTCACCAGGTCAGAGTTGCAACAGAACGTTTGGAGAAGGTTTGAACATTTTGTAACTTTATATTATTTACATGGAACAGCTTGATTCCGGGGAAAGTGGGAAGAAGTGTGTGTGTCGGAGGGGGAGGGGGGGGGGATAACCCAAAAATGGGCGGGAATGGGTGCACGGATGGGGTAATTGCATTCCCTTGCCAATATTTGGTCAATGTAAGGCTAAATGTATGAAATAGATAAAACAAAAGATGTACTTGCGATCATGTGATTCTGTTTAAAAGAGTTTTTAAGTCTAGAAGAAACATAATGCAATGAGGTTGGTTCCCAAATGTTTCGTTTTCTTCATCATAGCGCCATCAAGAACACCACAAGGATTTACAGCTTACTGTAAAGTTCTCCCTAATGATCATACATTGCGAGAAGCAACTTTCCGTTGGCAGGTTTGTTTTGAAATAATAAAGTTTTGATAGTGATTGACAAAACTTGAATCAGAATGCTAATTACGAACGCTAATTAAAGCAACACATGTAATTGATATTGGTAAACTTCGATTTTGTTCTCATATCCAGGAAGATACATATAAGTTCAGAGCCAACGTGCGTTTTTAATAAGGAACAAAACGTCGTTTTGCTTGAGAAAGAAAAAAATGCCCAATTTCATTCTTCTTGGCTGGTCTTTATTTTGTGAACGAAATTGATTGATTTGAACAAAATCTTTAAGTACCCACTATGTAATATTCATTTGGTAACAACATAATCTAAGAGCTATACTCTTTTCTTCGCTAAATTATAACCATATTTTAAATAAAACTTGTTGACTGGGCCTGTCCTGTATTAATTATCACGTCTAAAAATGGGCGTCCAGAAGTTTTATTTAAATGTAGGCCAAACGTTCTTCATTTTCAACTTATAACACTCATGAATATGTATGAAACCATTTATCTCAGTCCAAAATATATTACTCACATAAATGTGGTGTCGTTGAACATTTTCAGCCTGTTCCTGTTGACTGTCAGAATGGTGTCATCACAGGTTATCAGCTTACCCTCAGGTCAAAGGTCATACACAATTGTAATGACGAATGTTATGCCAGTTTCATCTTGGATTCGAACACAACACACTTTCATGTACCAGGTATGTCACTATATAAACAGAAAATTAAAAAAACAAACTGTGAGGAGAGGGGGGGGGGGGAGAGATTGGTGACAACGAGGGGTACGAAAGTGAGGTTTGCAGGACTCTTGCAGGACTCCTGTTCCCCATCGAAATGCATGCGCATTATTACTGGCGTTTCGGAGGCTACAGGCCCTGTGCATGTCGTCAAATAGGTTGGGAGGGGGAGGGGGGGGGGGTATTAAGGATCTGCAGGAACATATGGATAGAGCAGTGTGTTCTCACCATCATCATGGAAACACAAGAGTGTAAAGAGGGGGAGAGGGAAGTATGGTGACTTTATGGTCCCCGGATGGCCCGACGTGGCTAACGAAGTCTTTGTATATGCCATTACCCGGATAATGTTGTTGTTTATTCATGTTGCAAAGATCTACATAGGTATAAGCCGGCTGTATTAAAGCTAATAGAAATGAAGTTACTATATGGTTTAATGTTGAGGTTGAATCTAAAAAGAAGTGTAACAACCTATATCCCGTTAAAACTCGGATTGGTATAGATATATGGGTAAACGGTAAAATCTAGGCTTTTCTTTGCAATTTTGGGGACGTGGTGAACTGGATGTGAAATGAACCAACATTCACCCCACCCCCCCCCCCATCATAAAATGTTCAGGGGACGAAAACGTCGTAATTTTAGTAACATATTAACCTAACAATATTTTATAATATGCAAGTATCAAGTTTACAATAATTAATTTATCAACTGAAGAATCGTTGCCTTTACCTTAATAATTATAAAAATAAGATAGGTGATGATTATACTTCCGATTTTGTTTTATTGGACAATAGGTGGATTGTCAACGAGGATTACTTACATAGCGAGCTTAGTAGCTAACAACAGTTACGGCGAATCTCCTCCAACACTCTACCAGTTACAACCTATCCATACGAAACGTAAGTATACAAACCAGCATTGAGAGAAAGCCAGATTATATTTTCCGTTATTTCACAGAAAACAAAAAATAAAACAGACGTCTGACGTCATGCATACGAAATGAAAAACTTGGAGGGGCTTCGCAACTCCCCCTCCCACCGATATTATTTAAAAAAAGTGCAGCAAAAAAAAAAAACATTTCACAATTAAGCACTCTGAATAATATTCAACAATTTCTCAAAGGGGATGAGGATATACCCCCTACTCATATACCCCCACCCATAAGATCCTCCCTAGGGGTTCGTCAAGAGATGAAAACTGCATGTACACCCCTCCCCCCATAAGATCCGCCCTTAAGGTCTTTTAAGGTTCATTTCTCAAAGTTTAAAAGCGGTTTGCACATTTTCCTGGACTGAGAGTAGTTTTTTTTTTTTAACGGTCTAGAACCTATCAAAATGCATTTAGTGTCGCAAGTCATCCTTTTAAAAACTACTGGCAGATAAAAGATAAGTGAGACATACGATGGACACGTGAAGAACAATACGGTTTGAACAAGCTGGTCACGTGCACAGAAACGAAAAGAACAAAAACTCTCTCTTAAAATACCTTAGCTGCCGCCCACTTCCGAATCATCGCCCTCTGCACTTAATTCATTTCTTCATTCATTTCAGCCTCGTCGGACAGAATTAACACACTGGTATTCCTAGCACTGGTCATTCTTGGGATACTGATGGGTGCCTGGTGGGCCAAACAGGACCAGACGTCGGGACAGAGTGGGAGGAATAACACAGACCTATACAAGGACTCTAGTGCCTTCCGTGATAACCGAACCAGACGTACTGGGGTAGTTAAGAACTCACATGTAAAAGGTTTAAATAATAATAATAATCATAATAATATTGTAAGCGTGTAGTCATGCACAGTCAAGTATTACGAGTTCTGACCCCACCAAAAAAAAAATGTACAAATCCTAACAACGTAACCCAACTGTTGCTAAATCACAACAGTACAGTTTTAAACGCACTGCGTCGAACTCTCTGGAATTGTCGATTCTATCCAGAGGGGGAGAAAACCTTGGTTGTTAAAGAAATATCACAATTCAATTAAATGATACGCAATAACTGCCATGTGCTTCTTGAAAATAAAAACATCAACAAACAACAACAACAAGAAACTGAAACTGATAGTGACGTACTTATTTATAAACCTACTTGATTTTACTTCCACGTTGAACAATGTAAATAATAAAATCCCTAACATATTTACATTCATGAATAATCATGAATTATCGCAGTAAAATCTATAGCAAATAAACAGAATAAAGAAGAAGAAGCAAGAAATAAAATAACAACAAATCACATAAACAAAAAAGTTGTAGGTAGATTGAAGGAATACGTTAAAATAACCCAAGTCTCTTCTAATGACATACTAATTAATTTTTAATTTAGTTACTTGAATTCAATGGTTCCTTTTATCGTTTTATCGTCTGATCATTGTTGTCATGGGTTAATCTTGTTTTACTCTCATATACTTTCGTCGTTGTTGTTTTCATTACGGTTAGTTTTCTGAAGTTTTTATATTTTCGTTGTTTTGAAATCATCGTATAGAAAACAATGATCTTTTGTACTTAATCTTTGACCTGTACCCACGCACACCCTCCACTATTTACACGGTTCTGACTTTAATCAAAGTCCAATTAAAACAACTATACCATTTATTAACAAAATTTTATACAAAGTGTACAATACAACATTTTCACACCCCTTATCTTTTAGCTCACTAGTATTATTGTTTATACCTGTTATTATCGTACGTCCATTTCAACAGTGTTTCAATAACATATTTCGATGTCTTAACCACCGGATATTTAAATCTTGCTTATTTACAAATTTTAATTAAAGTCTTTCCAATTTCTGTGAAGGTATTTCAATATTTTCAATAAATGCAATATTATCTTATATTTCTATTCGTTAAGTGAGTTCAAATGAAGTTAACAATTTTTTTTTTATTTCTTACATTTCATTGTTATTTTTGTTCATAATAATTTGATATTTCTGACGTCGCTGGGAATGAGGGTCTACCAAGACACATATGAAGTTAAACCAAGAAGAACGCTTGATATTATATGTGCTTCTGTTTCTTAAAATTTCTTACTTCGGCGAAAACGATTTTTTTTTTTGGGGGGGGGGGGCAACAATTATATATATTATATATGAAGGACGGAGGTGGGGGGGGGGGGAAGGGGGAGGGGTGGGGTTGTTGTATGGTTGGAAGATCCTGAAATGTTTCTTAGGTAAAGATAACGTTACCATCAGGATTCTCGGTATCCTGTAATTCCTATAAATTTGAAGACGGTTGACATAAGTTAGTACCTTAAATTGACCTATACATGCAAAACCATAAATAAGAGTACAGGTCACATGTATATAGATCTGCGCGTTAATAATTCATAAGTATATATAACGGTTCTTTTCATCCAATGCGATGAAGACCAAAGCAAAATCATTGTTTTTTGAAATATTATATTTTACATTTTTGAAAAGAGTTCTACTTTTGTAACAAATGCATGATCGGATTTTGTAATGTTGATACTATTTGATATTATTTTGATACCGCACAATATTCGTCAGAAAGTTTTGGAAGCGTAGAAACAAATATTTACATTTTTTATTAAACTCTCGGAATTCTTTTTACGCCTCGTTATTGCACCACCCACATCTCATGAAATAACTCAACCAGAAGTATACCGTATACGTTTGACATTCTAAACTCAGGCGGCCTATATTGTCTTTACTGCATGCATCTTTATAATGATATGAAACTAAATAAAGTCCCGTAAATTACCAACACTATCTTTATAATGATATGAAACTATATAAAGCCCCGTAAATTACCAACACTAAAGCAACGTAGACATTGTAAATCGAGAAACGGAGACTAATCGCTCGATTAAAATGTCTGTTTCTTGTAATAAAAAAAGAATATAACGAAAAAAAGTTAAGCTGAAATTAATCAGTCAACTACTGTACATGAATGTCATGATTGATTAAATTGACTGTTTCCCTGAAATACATTTGAGGATTTTTGTAAGTGTTATTATAAACAAGCGATTAAATTGTAGTTATAATAGTTTCATATAAACACATTATCATGATTACCTTTGTTAACTTGATTAGGGAACTTACAACAGAGGTACATGCATACTGCTATACGATATACTGCTCAGGATATGTGATTTCGCAGGAAGAGGTCTCTCGAGGAACCTACATGAGATGAGAGGATATGAACCTCCTCTCACACCACCCCCCTCCCCTCCCTCTGCCTCATGAAAGATCTTGCTACGTCACAGATGACGTAGTATGGGCATGATTAGACGATACTCCGCAATAATTGTAGAACGTCTTCAAGTTTCTGTATATTAAAATCGCTCCGTTTGAGTAGGCCTACAAGTATACGTTAAACCCTACCAAAACTTGACATTGCCCAAAAAAAAAAAAACAATGTTAAGATTACCATATATATTTTTAGCTTATCTAATGACATCAGTATTTTGGGCATTCGTATGTTATCACCGACTTATTCGTGGATCAACTGGTGGTAGAAATGAAAGTCAATTTTCTTTTTTGTCGTTCTTGCGGTATCATTCACCACATTTCCGTTATGATAGGAAGTTATGATCATTTGAATAAGAACAACGACACCTCGTTTACCTTATAAGGGGTTTCGTTGAGTATATTACTTTCAATTCGTGCACCCTCGCAAGTATTCACAATATTGCACTATTGAGTTATAGTCAAGTTAAAAGCTGGATCAGTTAATGTTCGTATAGTGTTGACATAAGCTGTTCAACGTATCATAACATTGAATCATCTTCGGACTCTCATACGGTACTTGTTTATATGGACACATTGCCATATACTCAACCCAGCCTGTGTTATAGTATATGTTTATTAAGCTTCTCTTTTTGCAGTGAGACCATTAGTGGTCGCCTTTTTGGTTAAATGGCGATGTTTCGTTCACCGATAATAACTGTTTTGCTTGTTGCCTTAATCAACATTACTTTTGGGAAACTGATGGATTTCAATGTAGGCCTATATGCATATTGCACGGAGGTCACTACCAATGTCACGTTAACTTGCGGACAACAAGATATGGCCCTTTATCTAGGGTATGTGGATACCATAGAGGGAAGGAATAGGCCCAACCGATTGCAAACCTCGCATACATCGAATAGTTGCGATGAAAAGTTGCTTGCTGTTAACAACGACATAAGATTATATAGCTGTTTCACAGACGGTAAGATAACTTTCATCTTTCAAAGTTTCTCTTCTAGTGAAAACATCGAACAGGTTGACTATTCTTTCATTGATTGCTACGTGGATAACCGTAAATCGCGGTACTGGGAATTTACAAACTATAGCCATTATGTTGCAGAATTAGACGGATCACGTGCGAGTTTGAAGTGCGGTCCCGTTGATGAAGGACAAATGAAACTTGTGTTTGAAAATTCCGTCGTTAAGCCGTGGGTGGTCATATTGTTACTTAGCGGGTTTATAGCGTCAGTTATGCTGAACGTCTGCTTCTGTTGTAAGGCGATTAAACTCCGAAAAGTCACCAATATGCCCGAACACGCTGTTGGCAGGACCTATGGGACCACCGGAGTCATGCAAACCGGCAATATTTCCAACAATCAAGTTGATTGTGGATATACTGGTTTGTGTAAGGTATCTAAACAAAACACAGACTACACTCTTCTGGCAAAAGCAAATATTTTGCGAAAATCTGAAACTCAGAATAAGAGTCAAGATCCGTCCGATGTAGTCGCAGACCAGTTAGCTACGTTACGAAATGGCACCACAAATGAATCACTAGAACTATGTAATCGCGGTAACCGGCAAAGAACTATGCCTGCAAGTGCAGATCGAGGTTCTGCACTTGAAAGTTCATGGACTTACGAAGTTATCAACAATGGTTCCGACACACGACCTCCGACATACCTCGACATTGAAGACGACTCCGAATTTGATGTCAGTTATGACTATACAGAAGACGTTGTAAATATTGGAATGTTGGATAGGCTTGTTAACCTAACGAATGAACAGTATGCAAATGATAGAATATGCGAAAAGGGAAACAACCCGCGAAGACAGAATGGCGTCTCTAAATGTGCGAGCAAGCGCCACAACTATCAGAGACCTAAGAAAGCTCCGCCTCCTCCTCCTCCTTCTTAACTGTTAATTCTTAAACTTCTACTCACGTTTCTTTGTATGTGTAGGCCTAAACTTGATATTTGTTCTCTTTCTAAACTTGATTTTTGTGTAAATGTTCATCTATTTTAATTGTCTATTATATAAATATATATATATATATATATA